>JAQFYQ010000054.1:0-24263 GCA_034694885.1 Buchholzia appendiculata | reverse complement strand
GCTGCTACTGTTGTCAGTGGGGTTACTTGCTAGCACTGTAAATGGGTGTGTACTGAATAAGCAGGAACTGACTTAACTTCTTGATTTCAACTGATCTCTCTCTCTTTCTCTCGGTTTGACTATAGCTGACTGTAAACAATTAGCTGTTCTGTCAGTCTGACTCTTGGGCGGACTTGCATTCTGGCTTTATCTCTTTTCTAGACTGCCTGCTACAGCAGCAGCTGCTGTTGTTGCTTGGATTAATCAGTTTTATAATATATAATGCAAGACTGGCTTTTTGTGAGGAAAAATTGTTATTGAGCTGCTGCAGCAGCCGTGTTGTGGTGTGATAAGTTGTTGTACTAGTGTTAGGCCCAGGCCTTTGTGCCCGGGCCCAGGCCTTTGTGCCCAGGCCGAGGCCCGTTCTGTTGTGTATTAGTCATTGATCAGAGTACACAACACCGATTCTTTACAGTGATTGCTTGGGTCTTGGGTGCTACTTCTCCTTATCATTCTGCATAACATTTCCATGATTTCCTGTGTGTATACTTCATCGTTTTTATGTCCGCTCGGATGTGTTCCTCTCTCGCTCTCGTCTCGCGCTCCTCTCTGTCTCTCCTCTCTCGCGCTTTCTCTGTCTGTCGGTCTCTATCTGACTATGCGCCTCTATCTAACTCTCTTTCGCTGTTCCTCTCTGTCTATCTCTCTATCTCTGCCTCTCTATCGCTCTCTGTCTCTCTCCCTGTCCCCCTCCTCTCCCTCTCTCTCCCTCTGTTTGTTCTATTCAGTTTTTATAGCCTGTAAATCTAAATGTACTTTGAAACTGCTACTTGAACATTACTTTTGTCTTTCTGCTTCTTGCTACCTACCAGGTTTGTGCCATTTTCTGTGAAATAAAATGTTTCTTTTATTTGTTTTGCATCTGGTGTCTAGCCACCATAAAAATGTGTGCAGTATCTGTTTGAAAGGTATATACACGGAATGTTTTGGTTTTGTTTCTGGTGTACAGGCGGAACAGCTTCAGAAGTTCAACTCTCAGGGGCTCAACACAGTGCATCAGATGCTTCAGGTCGCCTGTCTGGAATTAGAGGTAAAGCGCAGAGCTCCATCCTGCTCATGTTATTATTATTGCACTACAATATCATGGACAGGACGTTGCAGTTCTTCTTTCTCCACCACACAAGCAAGGTGTAGAATTTCTCTAAATGTTATTAGATTGGACCATTAGTTGAGAAGGATAGGGAAGGGAAGGAAGGAATGTATAGGTAAGGATCACTGTACAGGAAATCTGATCTGCAGTTATAAGAGAGGGAGTTGGTAAATATGGCTCTGTGTCTGTGTAAAGAATACTGTGTTGGATCATGAAAGGGGAAGTGAAAATGTTGCTCAATGCTTTGTGGCAGCATATGATTAAAACATTCTGTTACTGTCAATGTACAAGTGCTTATAGCTTAGTAACTGTCCTACTGGTAAGTATTTTTTAGGAGTTATATAGGTTGTATTGAGAACACAGGAGGTGAATATAAGAAGTGTATGGGGCTAGGGGTGTTTTAAGTAATGCAAGTTCTAGTCTCGATTGACTGAGTGATTGAATGATTGATTCAAATGCGGTAGGTCGGCATATGTATTATTTTGGGCCATCCATTTATTAAAAGTGTGCATTGAAGCACAAATTATGTAGAAATAAGATGAGATTTCAATACTTCTGCTTAAAATTAGTCAGAGAAGATGATGTGGGAGGATGGTTGCATAGTGTGTAGAAACAATTATCAGTATTTGTACAGCTATGCATCATGTTTAATATTGTTTCTAGTAAGTACTGAGAATTTTATATTTATTGATCAAATATTTTATGTTTTGTACTTGTTGTACATACTTTATTGTGGTGTCTTTTATTGTTAATATTCTAGTTATTACTAACTAAGGCATTAGCAGTTTATGAGACTTTTCATTGGGTTGCCAGAAAAAGATGCATTCACTTTTCAAACATTGCAGCTATTTAACAAATGACTATATTAGATTTTTATCTTTTTTGTGGTAGTGTGTACATTGTAGTAGAGTTTGTATTTAATTTTTAAGTATTACTGGTTCAGTAGTTCTTGCAATAAATATTGCAAGAACTACTATGGGTATTCAGTATGTTGAAGTATGCAATACTGGAGTCTAATTTAGTAGACTCCAGTAAGCTGCAGTGTAGCCTACTAAATTTCCTTGTACTTGTTCAGCTGAGAGCGATTCAATTGAGGTGGTGAAATAAATTTGTAATAATTTGTAATAATTGAAATTTATAATAATTGCATCTATTATTTAGCAAACACCATAATTCAAGGAACACTCAAATTACAGAGAAAAACCATTAACATTGTACCAAATATAATAGTTCTAGGAACTTTTAAAACCATGGAGAAAAGACATTAACATAGTTCTATAATCAGAAGATGCAGTAATTATGTGATTGCTTGAACTGGTCAGAATGGACATATGATAATCATCAGTCATGAAATAATTAATTATTTCTTAATTAGTTTAGTATTGAGCTCAAATCATTTATACCTGGATTTCTTATAATTGGTTCATAATATATGGACTGTTTGTGATTTAGATATATGTTCATTGTTTATTTCCCTTCTTGACTGGATATATTATATTATTGTTCTTAATCGATTGAGTATTAATGCATTATCAAACTTCAATTGCCTACTAGACACTTTAATGGTATTTAGTTGTCAGCATGTTCTTTGTAGACAGACAGATGGTAATTCTTGATTGTAATTCCGAGTAACCGTGAGAGTAGAGAGAGTTTCTAGTTACTATTTAGTATTCACATTTCATTGTTTATTTACATTTATTGGTCGATATTTATTAGTTTATAATCCTCTACTAGAGAACAGTCAAGAAGGAGACATACTTGATATTAGGTAGTCAAGAAATTATAGATGTATATTGCTCTTGTGAGCAATAGCTGAATTATCAACTTCATAAGTGTTGATGTTTGCCGATCAGCAAGTGTACAGTAAATGTTAGGACACGTTGACCTTTTCCAGTCATCCCTTGTCAAATCATTGAATCAGAGTTGTAAATATGTAACTAGTAGCATTAGTCAACTTGTCAATGCAAGTTAGATTTGGTTGAGAAACATCAAAATGAGGGCAATTTCATAAAGCGTTAAAACGTACCGATTTAGAGCTAAAAATGCCATAATTATAGAGATGGCATCTATAGATTTACTTATGAAATAGATTGAATATTGGGTAATTGTGAAGTAGTGTGAATAAACATTAACTGTACATTCAGCGATGTGTAATTATGTATGTTGTATTACGTTTGTATCTCAGCCGATGTGCAATGTAATGATTGTCCATAACTGTACACTTATAATGCTATTGAGACTTTTTGTTTTCAACCAGTTTATATAGTTAAAATTATTTTTTGTGTATTTTTTTAGTTCTTGCAGTGTTTGTTTTTGACAGGCGTTCAAGCAGGAGTTCAGCCGGAATCCGACGGAGATAAATCACACAAATGTTGAGCAGCAGGCGAAGATCGTGCGACGACTAGAGATGCAGGTTGCTAAGCAACGTATCGGCAGTATATCCAGTGACTCGGAGGTTTGCAGGCAATTGTTTTTCTTGTTCTTGTCGTACGTTTTTGTGTTTATTTATTGTCTTTCTTATATTTTTTGTAATTTTTTTCTGAGTACCGGTATCTGAAATTTTTGTCATGATAAATCTTTCACATCTAGGTTTTCATTACTGGAGCAATGAAGGCAGAATTGAATGCCCTTCCTGATGCAACCAATCGCGTTGCTCGTTGTGTCGAGCACATAGAGAAGAATGCAGGAAGTCTTTGTAATGCCTCAATCATTGGGCCACTTATACTTGAGCTGCTAACATTTCTTGTAACGCCTCATATCATTGGACCATGTGTATAATATGTGTTTCATCATTCATGTATTGTAGCACCTCTGTTCACTGACCATGTATACTAGAGTTAGCTTGCATGTAAGCCCTGATGATCTCTAGTGTGGTAGACCTATTTCAGAGATCAGCTCGATCTCTTTAACTATAAGCACATGACGGGACACGGTGACATCTGAGTCATGCATGTCACTGGGCTAAATACAGCAGAAGTGCAATAAAATAATAATTAGAGATTAGAGGAGCTATGGCTTTACATATGATGCTTCTTCTGTCCACAACATGTTGCTTGACATAAAGTATTGGTGAACTATTGATATTTTTTTTCAGTGGTTAAGAAGTTAGTGTTGATGTATTGATAGTAGATACAACCATTGCGTTGATGTGCATAGCACCATGAAGTGTGCTATACCATGATGTGTGCTATACCATGATGTGTGCTATAAATGTGTGAAATGATTTGCAGATGGTTTCTCCGAGTGTCAGTTCGGGTTTTTCCGATGCTACGTCGAGTGACACGTCGAGTAATTGGCGCACAGGCGCTGACAGTCCGTCGATAAGTCTAGAGAGACGAGACCAGCCGACCGGTCTTCCTCCGCATCCTCCCGGCATGGTATGTTGCCTTTCTTGCATACTTTCTTACCATCCACCCGGCATGGTATGTTACCTTTCTTGCATGCTTTCTTACCATCCACCTGGCATGGTATGTTGCCTTTCTTGTATACTTTCTTACCATCCTCCCGGCATGGTATGTTACCTTCCTTGCATACTTTCTTACCATCCGCACGGCATGGTATGTTACCTTTCTTGCATACTTTCTTACCATCCACCCTGCGTGGTATGTTACCTTTCTTGCATACTTTCTTACCATCCACCTGGCATGGTATGTTGCCTTTCTTGCATACTTTCTTACCATCCTCCCGGCATGGTATGTTGCCTTTCTTGTATGCTTTCTTGCCATCCTCCCGGCATGGTATGTTGCCTTTCTTGTATACTTTCTTACCATCCTCCCGGCATGGTATGTTACCTTTCTTGCATACTTTCTTACCATCATCCCAGCATGGTATGTTACCTTTCTTGCATACTTTTTTACCATCCTCCAGGCATGGTATGTTACCTTTCTCGCATACTTTCTTACCATCCTCCCGGCATGGTATGTTACCTTTCTCGCATACTTTCTTACCACATATTTACCTGCCGCCGTGGTATGTCACTCTCTATTTTGTTTACTCGCATACTCTGCATCCACAAATGATGTTACATCTCTTTCTCCATTCCTGTCGTGTACTCTTCTTGTTCAACATCCCACCTGGCACTGTATGGCACTTGTCTTACTTGTGTATTCATACTTTACTGTTCACAGGTCTCCGACTCTTTGTGATTCTTCTGTATTTAAACTGCTGTGTATCAATGCCACTGACTGCTTCAGATACTTGTGTTGCCTGCTACTACAAGTAATTGTGTTGCCTACTGCAGGTAATTGTATTGCCGCCTACTACAGGTAGTTAGGTCTAGCTTCCTACAGGTAGTTGTGTTTCTTACTACAGGTAGTTGTGTTGCCTGCTACAGATATTTGTGTTGCCTACTACAGGTTTTTGTGTTGCCTACTACAGGTTTTTGTGTTGCCTACTACAGGTAGTAGTGTTGCCTCTTACAGGTAGTGATGTCAAAGGGTCATAGGAAGATGGAGTCGGCGGGCAACGCTGCGTTGAGTCGAGTGTACGAGACGTCGGACAAGGATTCGTCCAGCTCGCTCTGTCGGTCTCACTCGGACAGTTACAAGCGACATATGATGGACAAGGACAGTACACTGCGAGCGTCCGCGTCCACCGACGAGATAGAGAAACTTAGGGTAAGTCTCGCTGACTCACTGACTCGCTAATATCACATAAACACGTGACCTGAATGAACAGTTGATCTTTATTGTGCCTGTGATGCTCTATGTATCGTACATTATTGTGTATAGTACGAGATTTCAGATAGAAGGTTGTGTTCGTTTACAAAGAATGGTTTAGATTTGTTTTATACTGACTTGTTATTACATCCGGTTATTAAGATTAAGTTATTAGGTTTGTTCTATTGGATTTTGCATATAAAAATTGGAAAGTAAGTGAATACAAGTATAATGTTAGGTATCGTAATATATTTATGAATTAGTATTCATAAGTCCAATACTACAATAATGTTATTATTATGATGGATGATTGACTCTGCAAATTTGTATGGTCTTCTAGCTGCAAGAAGTATTATCACCTGTAAATCATGTTATCCGTGGAGAATTGAGATAGATGTAATCATTTCTATGGTTCCTCTACACCCATCAAGAGGGAGAAATGGTGAGCTGAGAACCTTCCAGAAGGCAAAGAGCACTAATGATTATACGCAATTTGAGCATGCCTTCTTGACTTTCCCTTGCTCGCTTCTCAACTGATCTAAGCATTACCTCCCTTGCACCAGATGTATGTACTGTTTACTGATGTATGTAGTGTTTACTGATGTATGTAGTGTTTACTGATGTATGTACTGTTTACTGATGTATGTACTGTTTACTGATGTATGTACTGTTTACTGATGTAAGTACTGTTTGTGGCACAGATGGTATCATCTCGTGACGCTGTGAGGAAGCGGTACAACGACTCGCGCAGTAACTCCAGGTCACAGGACACGTACTCTGACGACACGTCCGACCCAGCCAGCGACCGACTGTCACCTCTCAGAGAACTCGGGTCTGCACTGGAGGTAGGAATAGTGTACAATCTGCACAGGAGGTAGGAATAGTGTACAATCTGCACAGAAGGTAGGAATAGTGTACAATCTGCACAGGAGGTAGGAATAGTGTACAATCTGCACAGGAGGTAGGAATAGTGTACAATCTGCACAGGAGGTAGGAATAGTGTAGCAGACATCTGCCCGATCTTATTACACGTAGTACCAACTTGTGCTGATTGGTATCAGAGGCAACAGTGCATACAGATTTGTTCGATTTTGTTAATTGACTACACGGCTGCCTGGCCTATATTTGAGCCCATGACGTCTTGCACAGGATGGCAATTGCTGAACTGACCGGACTTTCGGCTGTTCAATTGTGCTTGTGGTGTGTAATCCAGCTACTTAGAAGCCAAGGTGGGAGCACAGTAGGCAGACATGCAGAACAGTACATGAACTAGCTATGTTTGTCGGTAGCATTCCCTTGCATGCACCATGCATACGTTTCATTAATCCCGAGGCGTAATGTCCAGAAAGCTGAGGTGTGAGTAAAGAAACTTGCGTTAAGCAGCTAGAACATGTATGTGGTTGTAACAAGATAGTTCATGTCGGCAGAATACAATTGTACATAATTTATGAATTCACGCAGATTTTTCCAGCGAGCAACGATGTCAGCTTCTCTGTCAGCCGATTTTTATTTGTTAACTGATTTGTATTTGTTGATGGATTTAGATGCACATGTAGCGTTGTGTACAGTGCGAGATTTCAGGTAGAAGGTGGTGTTTGTTTACAAAGAATGGTTTAGATTTGTTATATACTGACTTATTATTACATCCGGTTATTAAAATTAAGATTGTTTTAAAATAAGTTATTGAACCTTGAAAAGTCGGATGTTGGTTTTCAGTTTTGCTGCATTTGATGAATTGACAGAGAAGACCTAACAGTTATTATGCTTGTTTTGTTTGTTATTTTAAATATTGGTATTCTTATTTTATAAGGTGACAATGTTGTACACGGGTTGTTTATTTGTACAGTCGTTTGGTGACTCTGGATCTCTTGGTCTCGGTAGTGATCCAAGCATGCAGAAACAGATCATGTCCATGGAAGACGGAGAGCTGAGTTCTGACGAAGAGAATGTACGTACTTCTCAGCATTTTCCTTTCATGAAGGATTAGATTTACGTAATGAGACTAGATATGATCAGGTAATGATAAGAGAATGTACGTATTTCTCAGTATTTCCTTTCACGAAAGGTTAGACTCGCGTAATGAGACTAGATATGATCAGATAATGATAAGAGAATGTATTCGAGATATTCCTCCTCTCCTGTGTTTATTGTATTCAGTCTCGATCGTGAAATGCTAGTTTTGAGTACATTTACATCGCTTGAATGCTTATAATGCATATGATTGCAAGGTAGATTCCTAGGTGTAACATTTTCGAGAAGAAATTGTTTATTGTTTATTGAGAGACGATGCCTTTATGAATTGCAGGAGATGTGTACTGTGGAAGAATGCTATCTAGATATAGATGAAGTATGCTATTGAAGTAGCAGTAGGTGATAGTGTTCATGTGTTTGATACTGCTCATGTTTGATGGTGTTCATGTTTGATACTGGAGGTGATACTGTTCATGTGTGTGATACTGTTCATGTGTAATAGTGTTCATGTGTTTGATACTGTAGGTGATAGTGTTCATGTGTTTGATACTGTAGGTGATAGTGTTCATGTGTGATGTTGTAGGTGATAGTGTTCATGTGTTTGATAGTGTTCATGTGTTTGATAGTGTTCATGTGTGATGTTGTAGGTGATAGTGTTCATGTGTTTGATAGTGTTCATGTGTGTGATGTTGTAGGTGATAGATCACGGTGTTTTCTCTTCGTTCAGTCAGCTGAAGAAACGTCCTGCACACCTGTCCGTCTTTCTACACTACCTGCTTTCTAACTGTGATCCATCACCGCTTGTAAGTACTTGACATTGAGTATTCAACATTAAATAAACAACATTAAGTACTCAACATTAAGTACTGAACATTAAGTACTGAACATTAAGTACTTGATATTAAGCACACAACATTAAGTACGCAACACTGAGTACGCAATGCGGAGTACTCGATGCTGAGTACTTGATGCTGAGTACTCGATGCTGAGTACTCGATGCTGAGTACTCGATGCTGAGTACTCGATGCTGAGTACTCGATGCTGAGTACTCGATGCTAAGTATTCAAATGTTCTATTAAGAATATGTAGCTGTTTGGGATTAACTGTTCCAATGAAAATAAATGTCTGTTGTTTAGTTGTTGTATTGAATTATAACTGTTTGAGGTGTAACTGTTTTTGTATTGAGAATGTGTAACTGTTTGTGGCTTAGTAACTATTGAGACTGTGTACTTGTCTGTGTGTTTAGTTGTTCTATTGAGACTGTGTACTTGTCTGTGTGTTTAGCTGTTCTATCTTGTTACCGAGTCCTATCCTACTGGCTCTCTCAAAGACATGAGAAAGTGGGCGTATGAAATCTATGCTACATTCCTCGTCGACCGAGCGGTACGTATCCTTACTGCCATGCAGTATTCTTATACGTAGTTATGGCGATCAGTGCGACTGTGCGAATTCTTAGACATAGTCGATCATGGCGATCAGTGCGACTGTTATTTGGTTTATATGCCAAGTGTCTACTACTGCTACTCTTGCCTGTGATTTGTCACTGAGTATAGTCACTATATTCCGACAATATTAGGCGTGTAACAAATGTCGAGCATTATTATCATTATTAATATCGGTTGCATTATACTGCTGTGTACATGATTCTTTACACTGAATTGCTGTTAAAGCTTTTGATGCGTTGTTTTTGTCGTAATCATTTTATCCATGAGTTACGCTAGTTTTTTTGTAATCCATTTATACAATATCAGTTGTTACTCTGTTAAAAACGAACCGTTGTTGCATCTAAAAAATTTATTATTTGTACACAGCAGATCAAATTGAAAAAGTGTAATGCGTTTGTAGATTGAATTATTTAGTAGTAACGATAAAAGATAAGATGAGAGGGTACCAAATTGGCTAACTTGATTTGTATATACATGGAAATCGCCCAGTTTACATGATGGTCGTACTTGTGGCTGTATTGACCTCAGCAAAGGAATAACTGCATTATAAATATATACTGATGTGATTGAATGTTTGGCTTGCACATGACAGCATGTGGCATAGTTTCACCTACGATTTTGTGGGGTTTCTACCTTAACAACGCATGGTGCGTTAGAAGTGCATCTATGTATGCATACATGCATACATAGTTCACCATCTGCGTCATCATCGTTATCATTAATCGTCCAGCCTGACATTGGCAAAATGATCACTATGACTTATTAAATTCGGTTCGGACGCGCATTACCAAGATGCTTTCCTGCGTTACTCTAGTTAGAAGGATGTGAGCATTGTCACTGTGAATATACTCTGCAGAACGTATGCATTTAGACATTTTGAATTAAATTTGTTATGAAAGCCTTGATCTTCGTATTCATTTCGTTTTGACGTGAATGTGTTGACGAAAGGGCGAATGTATTGAACAGGTTCTTCAGATCGAAGTCGACGACGGCATAGTCGATTCTATTCACAATGCCCTGCTCACAAAGTACGAGAAAGAGGAAGTGATGAAGACGTTATTCCAGCCGGTACGAGAAGTTGCACAAACGGGCATCAACGAGCTAATGGAAGACTATCGAACTAAACGTAAACTCGGTACGGCTCAATTAGTCGATTTATTTTAAGTTGATTGAAAGGTGAATTGATTATCATGTTTTATTGCCCAATTGGTGAGGAGGAAAATGGAAGTACTGCCACTGCACAGCCCGGACGTCGTTAATGAATCAGAGTGCAGAATAGCTTTTGTCTGAGGAGGGAATCATTCCATTCCCGATACGGGTTAACATCAGCAAGGGCTTGCAGACGTAACAGTTCCAGTCGTAATCGGCTCTCTGGGACATTATTTATATCTAAAACTCTTCTCTTTCCGGACATCTTGAGGAAACGAATAGTAGACGTTACACGTTTGAGGTTGATGTATTCATTCATAGTTCACTAGGAGTCGATTTTGATTACTGGAGCTTTGAATCGGTTTAATTATGGTGATGATTGACTGTGAATGTTGTGAAAGAATTTTGATTCTGAAGATTTAGATATATGGAGTATTTGCAGCAACACGTCGTGTATGCCCAGTGATGTTGATGATGATGATGACAGTGCTCTGTGCGAAGACAGGTGGTGATGGCTGTATGTCTTACATATTACTATGCATGACTTGACCACCCAGTGGTGTTGGGTCTTTGCATTTAATGGGCACATCATGTGCTCAACAAGGTGACCAGTAAGATCATTGGAGCCAGGAAGGGCATCCACCGGTAAAACTTTGCTTTAGGCTAATAAAAACCTAGAATGTGATAAGATGTGCAGAGTTGATTAACATATTAAGCGTGCTAGTTGACGATTCTCTCGTACTTACGTGGGGCACATTTTGGTAGCATCTGACCCACTTTTAGTAATCCAAGTGCTATGGATAATCCCAGTCGAAATGATAAAATGTCGAGAATGATGATCTGTTGATGTAATTTGATAGACTAGATATCTGGTAAAATCAAGTGTTTCATATATTACAGGTTATTTGATTAGCTTGTGGACTACAGCGTTTTTGATATATATCTAGTTGCTTCATATATAGAGATTATAGTGTTATTGAGTTATATGGTTGTGGATGGTTTATTTGCACAATTTATTGTTTCAGTTGTTGTTTACTTTCAAGTACTCATTTAAGCTTAAAAAGGTTCTTTTTAAAGGGCCATTAAGTGTACTTTTTTAACGGTACTGTCATTCATTGCTGCTGTCTGTGTATGTATCGCTGTTTTATCTTTCTTTTCCGAGTGTTTCATTATTATGTGTCTGTATGTTTGTTTGTCAGGTCTCGGCTCACTGTACGGAGATCATGAACTGAGGGATCACATGGATCATGCTTCTGAGATGCGTATCGTCGAGAACTCCCTGCTCAAACACTTTGAGCGCCTTGTGTAAGTCTGTGCTCTAACACTTTGAGCGTCTAGTGTAAGTCTCTACTCAAACTCTTTGAGCGCCTTGTGTAAGTCTCTACTCAAACACTTTGAGCGCCTTGTGTAAGTCTGTGCTCTAACACTTTGAGCGTCTAGTGTAAGTGTCTACTCAAACTCTTGGAGCGCCTTGTGTAAGTCTCTGCTAAACAATTTGGGCTTTAAGCTCATTTGCTTAAACACTGAATTTCTTGTGCATGTCTTAAATTCATCTTCATACTAAGTCGAGTTACAGAAACTTTGTTAAGCCTCAGATTCTTCAGAAAATTCATTTGAATATTTACAAATAAGCTTAGTCTAGGCGTTCAAGACATGTTAGACCAGTATAGAGATTCAATAGTATTTCATGTAAGTTGGGGGGGGGGGGGCTTATGCTATTGACAATCACTATGATCTTCAATATTTGACATCTGTTTTTGTATCGCAGACTGGTCGGATTCAGCTCTATGATCTCAAAACGAAATGCCCAATAAATTAATAGATTAAGTATCCCACAAGTCAATATTTATTATTGAATTAAATGTAAATTTATGTTTGAAAATTTTGGCTTTTTTTTCAATTTCCTTTTTGGACTTGTCTTATATTTTATGCTCCATGTGGAAGTGTGAAGTGAAGCTAAGTTTGTGGTTTGTAAATGTGATTCGCTCAGTGGTGATGAGGATTCGGAACGTAGCATGGCGATAGCGTCGGCGCTGGTGACATTTTTCCGTCAAGTCAACTACAGCAGCGTCAAGAACAACCACATTGTCGACCGGTGTGCAAGCTTCAATGCTCGCGATAAGACAAAACTCAACTGGTTCAAAAATAAAAAGGTACCACATAATCTGTACTTGTGGTGTTTCAGTAACCACATGCATGAGATGAGATGTGAAAGTAAACATGAGATGTCGCAAATCATGTTTGAACCTATGTGCTGGAAGTTATTCATCCTAGCGTGTGGTTAGGTAATTATTGGTCCTGTTAATATTGTAGTTTTTTTATAATATGTGGCTTTGAGAAATCTAATATTAACCAATACATAAGTCATCTAGTAACCAGACCCATGATTTATGATGTTTGTTTTGTTAACAAGGAATATTTTGAGAAATGGATATATATTGTGTTGATGAAAAATCTTTAGTTATGGTATGAAATTGAAAATATGTTATTACAATTTTTATTTGTTACATTATGGTAATTTTTTTCTTTTATCATAATTCATTTTGTAGTTAATAAAAATATTTGTAATATTTTGTGTAGAATTTGTTTTGCTAATAGTTGATCATTCCGCTGGCATGAAGTTTCTGATTCTGTGAACTCTCAGTGCTTGTGATTGTAAATGCATGATGATATGCAAATGCTTGTGCTATGTGCGTAGGGTCACGTGGTGAAGAGTCATCACCTACAGCCTCAGCAGTATTACAGCGCTACGTACTGTCACGTCTGTGGGCTGATCATTGGAGGCATTGGAACGCAGAGCTATCAGTGCATGAGTACGTCTCGCTCACTCGCTTTCTCGCTCGTAGTATCACTCGGTGTTATCTCGTTATTTAGCAGCGTCTCAACTTGCATGCACTACTTGCATGCACTACTTGCATACACTACTTGCATGCACTACTTGCATACATTACTTGCATACACTACTTGCATACACTACTTGCATACACTACTTGCATGCACTACTTGCATACACTACTTGCATACACTACTTGCATGCACTACTTGCATACACTACGTGCATGCACTACTTGCATACACTACTTGCATGCACTACTTGCATACACTACTTGCATACATTACTTGCATACACTACTTGCATACACTACTTGCATACACTACTTGCATACACTACTTGCATATGCTACTTGCTATGCTACTTGCACACACTATTTCATACTGTTTACCTGTGTATTCTAGGCTGCAATTGTATTAAACTTTTATCACGATAATTTCTTTTCTTTTCTAATATTCATAGACCATTATGAGCGATACTGGTGCATAACAGCGTGCATAATGCTTTCTATGTTTGTGCGCAGGATGTGAGATTAATGTGCACAAGAATTGCGGAGAACTGATCAAGGAGATCTGTTCTGGCAAGAAGGAGAAGACGCGACCTCCGGCGGCTGGCATTATTGGCAAGATGATTAGTCGCAAGGGTAGCGTCAACAATGCAGGTACTTTATCCATGTTCTTCACTCGCCTGAAATATGTGTGTGCACAGTTGTTATGTGAACAAAGACTGTATGTCGTATTTTTTACATTCGTCATGCGGGCCATGACTGCAGTGTCGCTGACTTTCCGGGGCTTTAATTGTTTTAATATAATTTTAGATATATATGTACTATGTAGTTTATTAGGTTTGGAGGTAATGTGCATTGTCATCAGGGTTTGAACCATGGGCTTGCAGCTCTGGGCAGAAATTGTTTCATAACTAGCCGTGCTGCAGTACAGCTGTGCTGGAGTCAATATTTGTACGCTGTAGAGAAAGCTAGTTGGCTGCTTTCAGATTGCGTGGCACATTCTTTGCTTTCGATGTTTCTCTTTTTATCAGCTTATTCATCCATGTAGAACCAATCTGAATCTCATTACAGTTCTTTGATTCAGTTCAAGATTTAGTTCCATTCTAGTTATTACATTTTTCCTTTGTGCAGTTGGCTTCACTATTATTTCCCTTCTTGATTTTTATCTCGTCGTAATTTTTTGCTTCAATGGGTGTCCATTTTATTGCCGAGTAGATAGTTGCATTAAAATTATATAATCTGTCACTTTGTTGTTACAAATTTATGATACATTCAAAGATTGCTTTCGAGTAGAGTTCTTTCTCAGATATTATCCTCCAGATATATAGGAACTCCTCCGAACAGGCCCACTCTTTTTCCTTCAAGGGTGACTTACAGGAGTTATCTAGGGCAGGTTTTCTTTTCTGTATTTTGTCCTAATTTTTCTTCCTCTTCCTGATTGTGAAATTTTTCATATCTGGTGTATCAGGCAGTCATTTTATTACCGAAGGCAATGTGTTCCAGTTAGACCATTTCCTTTCATGTTTGAGTGCCATGCAAAGCAAGCAAACTTCATGCACGAAATTATGGTTGTAAATATTGAGCGTTTAAATTAAATACAATTTAGCTATAAGAATTAATAATTGAGATCAACTGCATAATTCTAGATTACTTCTTTACCTAATTGAAAGCTTACAAGTGATTTGAATTCCTCCTCAACCTTACACATCGTCGCTTTTATAGCCTAAAGAACTTTATAAATATTGAATTAGAAAGGATGACATTGTTATAAGTACGTCATGATGACGTCAGACTATTTGTTGACTATTGATTATTGACACTCTCTCGACTTGCAGTCAAAGAGGCAAAAACTTCGTCGGTCCAGGGTCCCGACGACTCTTTGTCGATATTTCACGTCCGCCTGGATCCGCAGCCTGAAGAGGAGATAGGTAATGGGCACGATGTGTGATGTGTGCCGTGGCACGCCGTGTATTTCCTGCATGCCTTGTAGCATGTTCGCAACAACGTGCACGCATTAAACAGGAGAGTCTGTTGATTGTAATCAGCTCTGCCTTCATTTGACTGATTTTTTTGGCACTGAATATAAGAGGTCCACTATTCTTGGGTCACATTTGTACTTGGAAGAATTGATACAAGTTATACACTGCTAAACCTTCCATTAATAGTTAAGTCATGTTATAAACGGAAGCAATTTGCAGTGGTATCAATAGACAATTTACCTCTGTTTTTGATGAGGGAAGACACATAGCTTATTTGCACAACCCATTTACTCTGAGTTATTTAAGGTGTGGAGTTCTTTTGTTTACATTTAATGTATTATTCTTAGTTTAAGTTTTGTTGTTTGTTGTTGATATCTCCTAGTTAAGAAGCTTCTGGAATAGTTAGTTTTACTTGATTTTATTTGTTTTAGCTTAATGTCTTATTTAAAATCTATTTTTGAATTGCTGTGTGGTTGGCTTTTTTATTTGCTTTTTTTGTGTACTGTTAGTTTTTACATAAATTTGTTTGTGATTATGTAGTCTGTCAAATGTTTTCTTCTCTGTTTATGATCTTTGGAAAGGAAAACAGGGAACTTTTTAAATGGAAATTTAAAAATTTAAATGGGAACTTAAAGGAGAACAGGGAACTTTTAAAAGCAATAATTCAACTTGCTTTGGAAATAAAGTTGCTTCTTTACATAATGTAAAAATTTATCACAATGCGCTGTTCACTTATGAAAAAATGGTCAAATTTTGTAAGCAATTTGCATATTTTATTGAACACACTTTTCGATGCAAAAATAAATGTTAAAAAGTTAAATACATTTTCAACACAAATTTCATATTTTTTTTTATAAAAAATTACATTGCTTTGTTCTGTTATGTGTGTATGTGTTGTGTTGTTGATTCCATGAGCCCCATTGATTGCATGTCTTTGCACTCTTCCCTGTTTTAAGATGCAGTACAGATTGTTGAATTATACAATTCCCCCTCTTTATTGTTTTCATCTAACTGCTGCGTGTACTAACAGCCAAGCCAGTTCTCACCCGGCCTTCCACAATGATTCGAGTCGACGACACCTCGACTGACCATTCCTTGTTCTCCGTGCCTGGCGGCGGTCGTGAGATCAAGCCACCGTCACTTCCGCCTCCACGTCTTCGACTACCTGCGGGTGACACTCGACCGGCACCTCCTCCACGAGAAGGGCGCCGGGCACCGCCTCTTCCCGTGCCACAGGCAAGGTCTCCGATACCGACATCTCTCGGCTTTTTTAGCCACGGTAAGGAATGAGGGCGGTAGATTGCTGGGGGGGGGGGGGTAATAGAGGCGAAATTATAGGATACTGTTGATAGTTATAAGTAAATGAGTTCTAAACATTGAATAGAAAAATAGACAGGAAGTTTATAGCATATAAGGGCAATTTTAGGCACATTTGTGACACTTACTCAAGGAGTGTCGCTAATTTGGCCATCCTCTGGAAAAACGTGTGCGGTCCACATTGATAGTACTTTGAGCCAAAAAAATATATATATATTATTAACCGTAACATGGACATTGTGCTTTTTTGACTGTTCTATGCTGTAACTTTGATAGTTGCATTTAAATAGAATATTGCATTATGCCTGACATTATCTATGTAAACATACTGCAGTGTTAGCTCAAATTTGGCAAAATTGAACCTTGTGTTTTTTTCCAAAGGACTGCCAAAAGTGTTGAGTGAGTTACAGTTGACGAACGAAGAGTTTTTAGTAGGTCTTTGTGCTACTAGACCATGAGTTTGCATGTGGTAGAGAGTACAGCAGATGCTTTTTACAAATATCAAATGGAATTGTGTACAATCTCTCTCATATATCAATACAGTTGTTAGTAAAAACAAATGATGAAGATAACATTGTTTGACATTTGTTATCTGAATTGATATCGTATGAAAAAATATGGATTGTAAGGTTATGCGGCAACAAATTTAAGTTTGGCACTAACTTTATAATGCTGAGTAGGTTTCAATGTCGAATCTAGCTATGATTTATTAGTTTTCCTTGTTAATAAACAGGAGTTCAATGGGTACGGATTTTTTACGATGCTTTGTTCACATGTATTTGAATCGTGGCAAATATAATCTGCGTACGAGATTTTTCAAGCCGATGAATATTTTCTATTTGTTTGACTAGTTCAGTCTGTTAGCATGTTTCCCTGCTTGTTATCCTTCGTCGTTTTTGCAGCTTTACCTCCTGACCTGCTGATCATCTTGAATCCTATTAGTTCTAGCAACAAATGATGTGGAAGTAAATTATTGATAACCAAAAACAGTTAGATATCAGTTGTGCTCTTGCATAGATTTATGTGTTAATGTTGAAGAAAAAGTAACAATAGATACGTGCTCATTTGTAGAGCAGTATTTGCTGAGGCCATCCAATCAAACATGATCAAAATCTGCTAAATGCAAATTGCATTCAATGTGCAATCAAATGAGAAGTTTTCAAACTGTAGTTCAACAGTACTCGCTAGGACGGCGTCGTGGTACTACCGGCCCTTTTCTATTTCCGCTTAGCCCACTAATCTATAAATAATCAATTACCACTGATCTATAAATAGATTAAAGGCCAACTGATCTATAAATAGTCCGAAAATTGGCAAAAATCTCTGAAAGGGCCGTTAGACCAAGTAGCCACCTAGTGAATACTAATTTTTATAAAACTTCCCATTCATGTTCAGATATGATTAATGGTTGAATGTTATTTTTTTTGCACTGCTTTTACAAATTTGTTTAATCTGAACTTCATGAAATTTTCGGAGTGATACATTTGTAAAAAAAGTAACCTGTATTGCACGATGTGTTGTATTTGATTCACTATTATGCGAGTTTCAAATTTTACTTGTGCATCTTGTTGTCTATTATTTCATTTATATGTTGATTCTTATTAAATGGGTATATGTTTTGTTATTGATGTATCTTAAACTGTTGCATATCCGTAATCAAGCTTGCACATTAATATTTAAGTTCATTAATATTTCAATTAAGAGTTTATCTTTATTATATTTTCTAGTTATAATTCATTGTGTTGAAGTTGAGCAGTAAATGGACATAATTTTTGTAGACTGGATTACTTTAAACAAAATTTTATTCACTTCTATTGTTTGACAGTTTCAGCACGTTTAGCTGTGGTCTACTTTTTATGTTAATTTCTCGACATCTTTACTGTCTGAATCATACTCTACTGACGAATTATCTTTGTGCAAATGTAATGATGCAAGCTTTGTGCCAAATATACTGTATATAATATTTGAATTAGCTTTTGCTTAATATTGTGCAGTGGTTAAGAATCTGGTGCGGTTTCAATTTGTTTTTCCGCTTTACTGCACTTAATTTGGTGGAGACAGTTGCAACTACTGTAGTCTACTATTAGTTGAGGAATATTCCTTTGTAGATTTTTACTACATCAATCAGGTATTTCTGGGAAATGTTTAAGTATCTTAGCGCATCGTCATCATCATCATCATTAGTGCTCTGCCCGAAGGCAGGTCCCTGGTATCCATTTCCTCCACAGCTCACATACTTAGCGCATACAAAAAGTACAATCGACGAAACAGTTGCGCTTTGAGTTTGCTGATAAAGATTTCAATTAAAAAAATCATGATGTTCGTGATGAAATGCATTATAGCGATACAAGCCCACATTGCCCAGCTGTACCCGACACCCAGCTGTACCAGACCAGCTGTACCAGACGCCCAGCTGTACCAGGTACCCAGCTGTACCAGACGCCCAGCTGTACCAGACGCCCAGCTGTACCAGACGCCCAGCTGTACCAGACGCCCAGCTGTATCAGACACTCAGCTGTACCAGACGCTCAGCTGTACCAGACGCCCAGCTGTACCAGTACCAGTCGCCCAGCTGTACCAGACGTCCAGCTGTACCAGACGCCCAGCTGTACCAGACGTCCAGCTGTACCAGACGCCCAGCTGTACCAGACGCCCAGCTGTACCAGACGCCCAGCTGTACCAGACGTTCAGCTGTACCAGACGTTCAGCTGTACCAGACGTCCAGCTGTACCAGACGTCCAGCTGTACCAGACGCCCAGCTGTACCAGACCAGCTGTACCAGACGCCCAGCTATACCATATGCCAAGTTGTAGTCAATGCCCATGAATGGAAAGTCTATGTGAGGTAACCGATCGAACTGTGACGTCATCCTTTGTAGACGGTCGAGTCCAACATGGTATTGGTTGGTCCAAATAACTTGGTTCCACACCATGCAAAGAATAGCATGAAACCAGACCTTGCAAAGACTTACAAGTTAACACAGTTCAGTTAAAATACATCACCCTGGTCATTTTACCAGTAGTAGGTACATCACCCTGGACGTTTTACCAGTAGTAGGTACATTACCCTGATCGTTTTGCCAGTAGTAGGTTCACTAATTCCTTAGCACTTTCAGCATCTACATAGCATAACTGACGGATAATATCGGTCCATCCCGGTCAAGTGGTGATGACCTACCTCGGTAGCTGTGATGTAGTAGTCTTTTGCTGCCCTACACCTCATCCTATGGAACATCATCATAATCGTATTTACCCATTTGTAGTTTGCTATTCGCTTTCAAAGTATGTCCTATACAGCATGGTGGTATATGATCAAAGCATGCCTGAATAGTCAATATCCTTCCTTTGTCTTGCAAAATTTTCATCATTAATTTTTCAGAATTTGTGGACATTTTACATAAGTAGCTTGTGATAATTCTACATAAAATCTCATTGAGATAGCAATTCGTTCTCATTTATGTGTTTAGACATGGTGAAATGAAGTTGAGTTGTGTTTTGTATTTACCGTACGTAGATCATCCGAAGGAAGGGCACGTAAGTCGTCAGGTGGAGAAGATCGAGCAAGGACGTTCAAGTGATGACGGCAAGGCATCACACTCGCACAGCAGAAGTCCTGATGGGTCCATCAATGATAAATCAATGTTAGTCCAGTTGTTGCTCTTCTCTAATACTAATCTCTGTCGGTCTCTGTGTGTGTTCATTGGTGGTTGAATGTTGATAATTGCAGACAGCTTTTGCATTGCACTGTAAGACTACGGCTGTTATTGTAACTGTTTCTGATAGAACTGGTACGTAATGTACGAAACATGTAATGTACTGTACGTGCGAAGAAGAAGAGCCAATGACTGTTATTCTTGTTTGTTATTCTTTATTGGTTCATTGATGTAGTATCACAGAGATGTTGTACTGTGCTTAGTGATGGTAACCATGGCTGGGTAGCAATGCCTTGATGGGACAATATAGGCAAGTAATGTATTCAGTTAATAATATACTCAGTTCTGATGTGTGAGATATTGTATTGTTTATAATGGTCTGTGCTTTATTCTGCGATTTCTTTCAGTCATGTCTTCAGTGCACGAGCATTTCAGTATCATAAAATCATAATGTGTTGTTAAATTGGTTATCACATCTTGTTTGTAAGCTTTATCTACTTCATTCTTCTGCCTTGTAGCAATTGTATTGTAGTAATTGTACTGTAGTAATTGTACTGTAGTAATTGTACTGTAGTAATTGTACTGTAGTAATTGTACTGTAGTAATTGTATTGTAGTGAGGTAGTGAATACACAACAATGTATGTAATGTTGGATGAGCTTTACGGCTCCGGATTTAGCAAGTTGAGAATTTACAAATAGTCGTGAATAGTGGTTTAGATGTGAAGTCTGAATAATTGCTTATTTTGGTATTATTTATTGGAGAGATATGTTATTTATTTATTTGTTTTGATTGTGTATAGAGAGATACGTTATGTATTTCTTTGGTATGATGATGTACAGGTAGATGTTATGTAATTCTTTAGTTTGATTGTATACAGAGATATGTTATGCATTTCTTTGGTTTGATTGTATACAGATATATGTTATGTATTTCTTTGGTTTGATTATCTACAGAGATATGACCAGTATTTCGTCTGACCTTAGCATGGTAAAATCTGCCAGTAATCAGACAATGGTTTCACAAGCATCAGTCACGCTCAGGTTAGTCCAGTATTTTAATCTCAATTGTAACAATACATATAATATACCATATATCATAGTATATGAATCGAAATAATTTGAACTAAATTTATGTTTTAACATCAATAACTGTGTTAATATGCGAGTCTGAAATTATAGGCAGACTATACGAATCAATTTTGAAGAATTTGATCCAAATTCTCTTTCGGTACTTGACATGCACAATTTAATGAAATCGAGTTAAGATTTATTTTTGTTAGAGCTCCTTATCCACATGCTTACTGCTTTCTGCTTATGCTTTCTGTTGCATTATCTCATTCTGCTTGTGTTAGGAATGCGGCAATTAAAAATTGTATTGATTACTGACTAATACTGGCTTTCAGTTAAAACTTGACTCCTAGTATTAATCGGAGTACACAGCTAAAGCCAGAAACCATTGTATTAAGTTAGTCGTTGTTTTAGTGCAAGGATGAAAAAGATATCAAATAGCCTATTCTTAATATTTTTATAACGTTCCAGAATCTTTTTTTGATATTGATTTAACTGCAGACAGTCATGTAATGGGAAAATATGTTGAATCTGAATCTGGTTCTTTCAAAGCGGCAGAGTGTAGTACCAATGATTTTCAATGCACATCTGATTTTTGATGTTGATTTGTTCACGCATTAGTGTCTCTCTGTTTTCCAACAGGTCGTCGGACTCGGGAATGGTGATATCGGAGACGCCGACGGTCTACCTGCAGAATCAATGCAACGACTCTGACTTTGAGACGGAGGCCGAGTTGCCGGCTCTTGAGGAAGTCATCAGTAAAGATCTGCTCAAGAAACTGAAGCCTAAAGAGAAGAAGCGACAGGATGTCATCAACGGTACCTTGTCTTCATTTAGTCTCCTTATTATATTGTCACCACATATGGTACTGTATCTTCGTTTAATCTGGTGTTTTCTGTCATAAACGGTGCTTGATTTTCATTTAGTTTGCTCGCGTATTGTGTGTCATAAACGATATATGGCCTTAATATTGAGTACCTAGTCTTATTGGGCTTATATTGCCTGTCAGGTATGGTACCTGGTCTTTATTTAGCCTGCTTGCATATTGTTTGCCATGGACAGTACCTTGTCTTCATTTAGTCTATTTAAACATTGTTAGCCATGGACTGTACCTGCATATTCTTATAGTTGGTTGACCAATTCAAGTATGCTCTGCGATATCCTCGTCTCGGCAGTGTAGCAAAGAAAATTGCTTGTGATGCTCAACAGTGCTAACAAACGTCTTGTTTTGCCTTGCGGTGTGAAATATATTATAGTGGTGTATTAATGGTTAATATTATAATTAATTAATAGTTGTTAGTTAATGCAGATAATTATGGCTATTCAATGGGCCGTAGTTCTTTATTTTGTTATAAACTTGCTTATATTGCGTTAGGTTATATGATTATGAGTGGAATTGAAGTAATTGTTTAATTTTAATAGCATTTAATAGTGTCAGCAATAATTTAGAGTTGACTCTTTTATCTAACTTCAAGATGTGTGTTTAAGGAGCGTAGGGTACCTAAGGAAACCTACGTTGAAGGTCTTAATAAGCTAACATTTGCTCTCCGCTCGTTGTAGAACTGTTCTACACTGAACGTGCTCACGTCAGGAATCTGAAGGTGATGCAACAGATCTTCTGCCGACCGATGCGCAACGAGTGTCCCGCCGAGTTCGTCAATCTTCTCTTTCCAAACATAGACGACATGATCGATATTCATAGTAAGTTGCTCATTTCTTCCGCCTGCCAGTTTTCCACAACATCAGCTCAGTACGTTTTTCTCCCGATGTTTGCCTCTCGTTTGTTTACAAAACTTAGTGCTGAAACCCTCTTTTGACTAAGTATTCACGTGTTGATTGTAAGCAAAATAATTTCTTTTGTAATGGTAATGTTCCACTCTTGACTATTATGATTAAGTATGAAATATGTATGTTTGTTGTTTAAGGTCTATTGAACAATGGATTCAAGAAGAAGAGAAAGGAAAGCAGCATAATTGGAGATTTTGCCGATGTTCTAGTACAGTCGGTAAGCTGATTTAGATTTGTGGAGATACTATTTGAATAAGGTACATTTATTAGCTAGACTTGACCGTTGGTCTTTACAGTCCTTTGCACCGTAGAATCAATCACGGTCATGATCTTAAGAGCATGGCAGTTGTGAGAGAAGTTTGTGACATATTTTGAGAGAAGCACACAAATTTGTAAGCAGAAATACATTTGATTTGATGAAAAATTTGCAAGCGATGAATTTATTAAAATTTTAGTAAGCAGTTGCTGTTGTCAAGTGTACACTGATGCTGGTTATAATATCAAATATCGTTTTGGACTTTCTGTGAATAATTATATTGACAGTAGTGTTTTATGTTTGTTTTCAGTTCTGTCAAGAGGGAGCAAGATTCAAGACCGTATGCGCAGCGTTCTGTGAGAAGCAGTCGCACGCGCTCGAGTCGCTCAAAACTCGTCAGCGTAAAGACCCAAAACTCTTCCAGTTCTTACAGGCAAGGAGCTTTTTGCATTTTTCTACGTATTTTCTTTGTATTTCCTTTCGCGTATTGTATAGGTCCTTCTATTATACATATATTTCCTTTTGTGTATTTCCTTCTTCTATGTGTTTCCTTCTTCTATATATTTCCTTCTTCTATGTATTTCCTTCTTCTATGTATTTCCTTCTTCTGTGTGTATGTCGTTTTGTATATCAACTGACTCGTATATGATGTCTGCTTCATATTTATTGTCTCACTTATTTTTTGATGGATGACATGTAATTTTGAATCATCTGAAACGTTAATTAAACGGATGATGGTAATGAAGGCTGATGTCCGGATATAGCTTATATTTTCACTTTTTTCCTTCTATTTTAATGGGATTTGTAATTGCCTGTTTGTTGTCTAGGAGACATCGGGGCATCCTCTGTGTCGTCGTCTAGAGCTGAAGGATTTCCTACCGACCGCCATGCAACGTCTCACCAAGTACCCTCTGCTCATTGAGAACCTTCTCAAGTACACACAGAGTAAGTACTCTTCTCTAGTACACACAGAGTAAGTACTCTTCTCTAGTACACACAGAGTAAGTACT
>JAQFYQ010000053.1:0-24314 GCA_034694885.1 Buchholzia appendiculata | reverse complement strand
CCATGCCTGTGCCTGCCATGCCTTTGCCTGCCATGCCTGTGCCTGCCATGCCTTTGTCTGAAAGGCTTGTGCCTGCCATGTTTGTGCCTGCCATGCCTGTCATGCCATTGCCTGCCATGCCTTTGCCTGCCATGCTTGTGCCTGCCAAGTTTATGCCTGTCACGTCTATACTGTCATGCCTGTCTCTGGTCAGAAGTTCTCAGTACTAGATCTTACCAAACAATTACCAGCCTACCATTCAGACTGGGAAGAAATCCAGAACTTATCTACTGAAAATACTCTTTTAGGAGTTGTGCCTACATCTTCAGCTGATATTTATACAGAGTACACAGTTCCCAGTTACACCCCACTCCATATTTACTACAAGCAATATGCCCCCCCCCCTCATTCTTCCAATTGAACCAGCCTGCAAGTTCTGCTTCCTGCCATCTATCCATGTATTAAATGGAGTTAGTACACTTTCCTGGCATCTATCTAACTATTAAATCACACTAACATGCACCATTATTCCCTTCTGGGACCAAACATATATGAAATAGCCGTCTTCTTCTTCCGTCAGGTGTAGCGGTATATAAGAAAATATTATCAATCCAATCAGTAAAACATGAAATCAAACTCCAATTTGGGCTAGGTATTTAACTACACTAATTGCATTACAAATGGATTAGTTTAATGTAGTACCCAAACGAGAGGATTGCTGTAATTAATACATATATCTGGATGAACTATACTGAAGATAGATTACACACTACATGAATAATCTAGTGAAGAAACTACATGCATCAATTAGTTGAGTATTTACTTGGATTAGACTGAAACACCTACATAAATAATATACTGGCGAAACTGGTGAAACAACCTGGATCCATTAATTGAGTAGTCACTTGGATTAGAGCGAAAGACAGCTTAGACCCTACCTGAATAATAAACCTTGCAAAAATACCTGGACTAAATGCTGTGCGACTAGTTACCTGGATTAGGCTGCAGAAGTTCGTGGGTGCGCGCCATCAGTTCATCCACCAACCGTCCCATTGCATCTGTTTTCTACATAACAACACACAAACAAGCATTAGTGAGAAGCATGGAACAACAAAACCTGCAGTCTGATAAAACATTCAACAATATAGAATAAAAATCATAACACAAAAATGTATATCATTTAATGAATTCACAGTTCAACACGCACATAAACTTTTACAGTTCACACACACAACTTTCACACAACTTCAACAGGCCCATGCTGGACTTCGGTACCTGTTTTACCTATATAATATAAATACTGTACATCACACAGAGACAAAGCCTCACAATCTTGCAATGGACCTACAGAGCCAATGCAGAACATACCGAACATACCATAAATGCGCTTCTGTGCAGTAGAGGCACATAAATCGGTCGTCCAGACAAAGCAGTAAAAGAGAAGTTTGTGTTAGAGAGAAGTCCCCGGAGAGAAACATTCCACACCCCGGACTTACATCACACAGCTAGCACACACAACCGGAAGCAGCAAAACACCAAGACTAAAAGCATTTGCACATTATAACACTATGCACTTTTAACACTGACCAAAAAAACTGTGTATAAATTCCTTAAATATTGATATGATTTCTATAGCACAGCATAATGTACCAGAATCAACATAGTGCAGCTGCACTCGTTCACAACCAAAACTGTACATTAATCAATCTAAGTTTCTACATCACAGCTCCAACGGTGGTCATCATCATCGTCATCATCATCATCATCATCATCGCCTGTCTACTATTCGCATTCAAAACATGTTTGTGTTGAGCGCAAGTACAGAGTTTAACTAACGACACTGAGGGTTCAATCTGGTTGAATTCCAGTACGGAAATTGCCACAATATAATATAAAACATAGATCATTCTCAATAATTTCTTGTTCCAAATGTTCCATATAGAAAGGTTTCCAAATTATTGCTACTTTATTGTCAACATTTGTATCTCTATCTCAAATTATTTGACATAAATCAAAACCGCTTCCAAGTTGCATAAACTCATCCTTCTTAATTAACTGACCACTATAAATGTCATACCTCGATGGACCGGCATACATTTACAAGCCAGCCAGCCGACAAGCCGTCTCAGTCTCAAAATGGTTTCATTCGTTTTACTACTGTCAGCCATAACGCACCGCTTTTATCCTCACAGCCGATCAGTGGAATAAAAAAAAACACAGAGCGAAAGTCGACATCAACTGGACATGCTGGGATTTATTTAATCCAGAAGCGCTGGTGTGCATGACATCAGAACACAGCAGCAACGACTTGATGTCGTCACAATAAAGTCGTCATGTAATACTGCATTGAAGCTACTGAAGTGCACAGACAAAAATCATTTCAACAATTTGCTGCCCTTTTACTAAAAAAGCCAATATAATAAACGATCAGATTTAAGCCTAACGATAACTTGCTACCAAAGAAGTGCAAGAGCCTAATTACAACAGTGTTCAAAGTCCATAAATAAAACAAAATTAAGTATGTAATAAACCAATACTACACAAGTTATAACCATCAAGTAAACAAATATGAAATGTACAAAAAATTACTACATAAACTATAAAATATTCAATAAATAACAAAAAGTCACCAATGTTCAATATTTTAGTCTTCATACACATTTCCACGCAAAATATTTTAGTCTTCATACACACTTCCATGCAAAAACCAAAAAATGTTGCTCACGGTATACAAAACTGAAACAACCTTTTCTGATTGCAGTTCTAGTGTTTGAGCCAATCAATACTAATTTCAGCCATCAACACAGGCCAACAACAAATATTATTATCATGTTTTGTTGTAAGACCAACTAGCAACTAAAGATAATTAGTAAAACGATATTCACATCAAACGACCCACGCATCTATTCCAACAACGGATTACACACATGTTGTCCAGATACTGGTACATAAGCATAGAACTTATTATTGTCTTAAATTGTATTTGAAACGAGCATCTATATCTCGTAATAGTGAATCTGTGTGTTATAGAGTGATAGTGTTTCTGATGAACATGATACACATCAAGTTTGTACTACAAAGGATGGAATGCTCAAATAGAGATAGATTCTTGAGTATGAGCTACCTCAGAAAATAAACCACATACATTAATTCAAACTGGTATGATATATGAAATGAACTGGCTGTGAAAATGATGATAACAGCGATTACGATTAATTCAAACTCTAAAAAGAATTGAACTGACAACATATTATGAAACTTTTGTATTAACATTCCAAACAATATTATTGAAATCAGCACCGAACAAAATTCTCATAAACCATGAAACTTAAAATAATAATAAAAATTCATCTCAAATTGTAAAATTCTCTTTTATTTATATGTATGAGAAAGATGACCTGTAGGGCTTACCACACTACCGCCTGTCTACAGCAGAATTTAATTAAGACACTGCATGCCCCAGCATCCAACACACGAGACGACCTGTATAACAAGGAGCTGGCAAAAGAAGTTGCATTTCTTTAATACACCACAGAAGAGAGACACATGCCGCGTCGCCGCCGTTCTTCATGCAACGCAGTTGGATAGCGGAACCCCGGACCTGGGACCGGACAAGGCGGCCACGGCTGCGGCGGCAGGCATCCCGGGGGCGGCAGGCATCCCGGGAGGGGGCGCCAGGCAACTCGGGGGCGATTAGAGGAGGATAGCCTCCTGGAGGATATTGATTGCAGACAGTCGTGCAGCGGGCGACAGTTGTGCTCCCCCCCCCCCACCAGAGATTCTACAAGAAATCGCGCAGGGGAATGGACCAATTGGTGGTGGAGGAGAATCCGCTTGTAGTCACTATAGTACGTTTTGTGGAACATTCTAGACAGAGCCAAATTTGTCATTAGAGCAAGGACACATTTTCCAAGCGAAAGTTTGACCTCCGCTGTCACCACGCGTTTTGCTGTACGCTACAATAACTTGACCCTGAGTGTTGCAACTCTCTCAAGTTTCTTAAGTTTGCAACTCTTCACGGTCACACCAACCAGCAGTTCGGCAATCATCCGGTCAAGCCTTACATTAGACTATCTACCTGATATTACATTATCTGGTTCACACTATAATTCTCCAGAAAAGGCTTATTACTGTACATTATAATACATGTAGATGAATTACCCGTCTTCGCCCGGCTTGGGGTAATTCTCACCCGCCCCTCCGTCAGCAAGCAGAATAACCGGGCTTCTCCCAACTCTCTTGCCCGGCCCCCAGCCCTCTTCTGTCTGCCCCCCCCCTTCCCCCCAATTTATCTATTTGTTAGCGGTATACATATTATCGGTTGTTTTTTTATCACTCGCTGAAAAAAGCGTTACCATCGGAATTGTGGGCGAGAATGGGGGTAGAGTCAAACTGGGATCATGAGCTCTCATATGTATTTCCTCAACCGCTAAAGAGTATTCGTACAAAATTTGGGAGCGAGTCAAAAGCTTTTGTGTTATATACAACTTAGTTCAAACAATTGTTTATTTATATAGATATGCGGTAATCTTCAGCTCTATCATTTTTTAAATACAATCTCGAATAGGCCTACCAAAGACCATTTCTCCTTCAGTACAACAGACCACCGTCTGAACGAAGCCGAAGAAAGCCATCATTGGGCTGTCTGGCATGGCTCAGTCACAATCCATCAAACGCACAACTAGATCCAAACATAGCCAAGCATCTGACCACTTGATTGAGGTGTTTATAGACCAACTACACAAAGAGCTATTTATAGATCAACAGGAGCCGAAGAGCATACAATAATTGATCACACACTTGAATGGATGGATTTGGGCAAAGATGAAGCTTCTCACCAGGAGTTATTGTAAACACTCCTTTCAGATTTGCCATGCTCTATCAATCTGACATTTCGAATTGACCACCTCCCACATACATACACACCGCGCGCGCACACACACACACACAAAGACAAACTGAATGCTTCATCCCTCACCCACGCACACTATAGACATTTAAAGGAAGGATCTAAAGGTTAAAATACACCAAGCAACAACTTCGCCGAAGCAACAACTTCACCGTTTCGTGAAACGCTAGAAATATTGCGAGCTTTGGTTCAAAATAGACGACGCAACAGATTCACGGTTTCGGTGAAACGCTAGAAATATTTCGAGCGTTCAAAATACACAGAGCAAAAACTTTCACATTTGAGCCGACAAAATTTTGCAAGCCTCATTAGCATAAAATGTGGTTTGCGACATTCTAACCGAGAATTTTTTTTGCAAAAACCACGCCATGACCTCATTTGAATATTACCCCGCCAATTGGGATTGCTTGTTTACTTGTAAGGCGCTGAACAGCCCAAGCAAAAAACAATGACGAGTTTTCCCACAATTACGTCGTGACTTCAGTCACGACGTAATTGTGGGAAAACCCACTCACGACGATAATAATAACCATATAAGTTTGAGAGATGTAACAAAATTTTGCACCGTGTATTTTGAACCTTCAAAAGTTCACAATATTTCAAGCGTTTCACGAAACGTGAATCTGTTGCGTCATCTATTTTAACTTCAATGAATATGACAAGAACTTCTTCATAAATCAATTTTTACAGATGTAAGGATTAGCCTACTTCAGATTATCACATCATATTATAATTATCACTTTTTCCTTGTCAGGAATGGTTAGACGTAAATGATAATGATGCTTTCATTAAAAGCATGCCTTCATTGATGCTTTCATTTAAATTATGATAATAATGATGTCTTCATTAAAAGTAAACATTTGGCATCTATATCATCTGTCTTCCAGAAAGACGCCAGGCGCTAATCTTTCACCACAGCCCTCAGTGACTCAGTCTGACGTTGTTCAAGGTTCCGCTAGGTAAACACCTTTACTAGTTGACATCGAGTACCAACTCATATTGAGCTTGAGTATAACAGAAGAGGCTTTCATTACCTACAGAACGTTTCACTAGTTTAATGTTATTGTATCAAATCTGCCACAAGAATTGTGCAAAACTGTTTAACACAGTTCAAAAATTAAAGCTCAGAACAAAATTAAAATGTCACAAATGCTAAATTACAAATTAAAATATAACAATGAACTAGAATTATATAGAAAGACTGGCGGATGATGCAGAGCTACTGGTTTTCTTTTCTCCATACTAAGAATGGAACCACTATGTCTTATTACTTGGACAGAAAGCAGGCCGTTAAGCGCAGCCTGCCTTGTGTTATTGCACAGCCGCTAATAAGATATAAAACCCAAAGATTCTCATCACACGAACACAGAGCCACGTCGCGTCGCCGCGCCGCTAACACAGAGCCACGTCGCTTCCTCGCCGTGCATAACTGCCATACAGCTAATAATATCCAAAAGAAACAAAATAGAGCATTAAGACTGAAAGTAATTTCCAGCGATGATGTAACATCAAGTCGCCCGTTGGGCATACAGTTACGCCTGGAGGGTGACCGGGGAGGGGTGGAAGGAAAGGGAAGTGGAAGGAAGGGAGAGGAGCATTCGGCGTTGCGTGCGTTTAGCCTGATCGATTCTATGTCTGCAGCGAGGCGACGCAAAGTAGAAGAGCAAACAGAAAAAAAAACCAGCAGCATACACTAGACACTACTTTATCAATATCAAGAAAAGAAAAACAGCAAAACTGCTGCTTCCTTCAACAGTTGCTATTTCTCCATTAAGTTTTATTTTATTCTTCCTTCGTAACTCTCGTTTGCTTTTAATCACTGCCTCGTTTTCGTCACAAAATCATCCAATCTCCCCATCAATATGAGATGTTGTCACTAATGTTTCCACCTTTCCTCACTGTGTCGTCCTCTCCAGCAAACAGTTCTTTTCAACGTTGCCCATCTTACTTACAGTACAGTACCTCATTCACTTCAGTCCACAAACTCGATTTCAAAACTTAGCAAAAAAAACTGATTTCGCTAGCGATTTCATGTTAACCTAACCGCCAATCTGCTAGCGAATAAGTTAGCTTCCGTACTTGGTGGTTAGCGATTCTGATTCAAGATTAGTTCTTCCACCAAACTGAGTAAATTTAATAGTAAAGAAATGTATACAAAGAGAAGGAGTGATGCAACTGTTTGGACATTACACAGCAAGAATTGAGAAGATGAGAAAAACAGCCTTGCAACATCAAAGAATAGATGATCTTAACATCAGAGGAACAGAAGCCATATACCCTATCATCGATTTACTATGCAATCTAATAATACCACTGGACAGTAAATGCTTCAAGCATATAATTCTAATTATCATGAGGGATAAATTTTTGAATAATTTGCTGCAAAGCTGTCTCAACATCAGCTCCGTTTACTGCAAGAAATACTATGATATCAGTTTTCATTAACACCACCAATCAAATCAATTTATTATCAATATCAGGATGACACAGAATGTCACCTTCCCTCAAAATATTATCAGAGGAGTAGAAACGAAACTGAGATGAACAATAGAGAAGAACCACGTGAAGATATATAGACAAGCTGACATATCAATCAAAACGAAGTATCAATCAAACTAACTCGTTTTTTAATGAATATGAATATTCAACTTAACATCGATTTTAATTCGTAATTTAAAAAAAACGAAGTCCCACGCATAAGCTCTGCTCAGTTTATTCAGCATGCGCTTGCATGTCAACAATTCCCTACTAATTATAGGAGGGATATTTTGGTAACGTTCAACTCAATCCAAAGAAAAAGTATAAAAGTATAATGCCCAATGGCATAAATACATTTGAAAATGAACATAGTGTTTCTATAATTATTTCATCCTTTATATTCTGATTTTATAACAAATAAATCCGTATATATTAAATGATAACTCGATCCAAAGAAAAAGTATAAAAGTATAATGCCCAATGGCATAAATACATTTGAAAAAGAACTTGGTGTTTTTATAATTCTTTCATCCTTTATATTCTGATTTCATAACAACTAATTCCATGTAAATTAAACGTAGCATTATTATTATAAGAGGCATGGACACTAGTGAGAGAAAGAGTGGGAAATTTCTATACATTCCTTAATTTTAGTAGAGAGATACAGAGCATTTTGTCACGTGAGCTCCAAGGAGGCAAACTTTGTTCTTACCTGATAGACTGCAAATACGTTTAATGTAATACTATAATAACTGAATCTTTTAAAATGCTGTGTTCAATACTCATTACAATCTCTAATCAACTTCCAAAATAAACCACCCTTGTGTTCTTCAATCAAAAACAAAGGGCAGATCTAAGCCTCCGGTGCACCTGTGCATCCGACAAGCGCGTTCAAATTATAATCAAGCCTAGCTTATGTGCATGAACCTTTTTCATAAATATATGATCTGACGCAACAAGGCGACAAAATCAATCAACATGTGATACATCACTTGAGTGTAATATATATCACTCGAGTGTAATAAGTGGCATAATCAATAATACACCAGCTATGCAACCATCTGATAAATCAATCAAGCAACATCATTAATCTTTACACTCAAACATAAAAATATCATCACTAACTTCTGTACAGTCTATGATATATATTGCACTACATTAACTATAGACTTGATCTCATCGAGATCGTCCCACCATGATACTCCACAGAGTAATCATTCACAATCCTCACTCTACCTACATTCTTTTGCTGTAATCATCACGTGATATTGATCTAGACGTAAAATAGAAACTGATCATGAGCTAAACGTTAAAAAAACTAACCACATAACAAACTTAATAAAACTAATACGATGCAAGTTATAACTGCAAAAGATGATGTTACCTTTTCCATATCAACAAATTCATCGTCAAGCTCTGTGCCTTTAGCTCCTCCAATCTTTTCGCTGACATACTGCAACAAACATTTCACATGCTAAACAATACCACGTTAATTCATGACAAAGAATAAAATACTAATCAACCTTTGCTTCGAAGCATTTCAAAACAAATCTGTAATTTTTTTTATTAAAGACTAAATATCATTTAAACGTCAAATTTGTCTGTAATAAAAAAAGTACAAATTTACAGTAGGCCGACACTGATGATACACGTAAAATGACCTATATAAATCTATATACATTTATATAATACTGACTATATAAATACCTAAATAAATGACTATCGACTGAACAAGAATCATTAATCATTGCTGTATAATAGCCTGTATTATTATCCAGCATCACTTTTTACACAAAGAATTTACACACCAGTCAGAATTAAAGGATCTACTGTTGTGACCGACCTTGCTATCTCGTATGATCCTAGTGCACACAGACGTAGCCCCATCTGAGTGGACTTATAGAAGATATACAGGTCTGTGAGTTCATATCCCACTCAAGTTCTCAGTTGCTATAACATTAACCCCAGGCAAAATGACACGATGCGGCTTTATAGTAGAAAAGTACTTAGCTTTGGCCATGACTTAGGTTTGATCCAGTAGATATTTGAACCTGGATCACTGGCGTCAGAGTTAAAGAAGCTAGCACTGTACCAAACTCACATACAAATGATTAATCCGATACAGCTGATACATACAGCCGATACAGCTGATACATACAGCTGATACATACAGCCGATACAGCTGATACATGCAGCCGATACAGCTGATACATACAGCCGATACAGCTGATACATACAGCCGATACAGCTGATACAGTGTACAACTGTACAAGCTTTAAAGACATCAATATGACAACCAACACATGGTTAAAACTTGCCAAAGCTAAGTGACACCATACCAATTTGTATTCATAAGTGCTTGACAAAAAATAGAAGTCATTAAAAAATACATAAACTCATAAACATACAAAGATTTTACTGATATTTCTTACCTGGTTAGCTTTGTTGATTTGCTTTCTAAATCCTGCCAGCGACATTTTGAACAATGTAGAAGACTATCCAAATAAAGTCAGAAATAACTACTCTTTGCAATAGAACGGAATGGCAAGTAGTAGATTGCAACTTGGCAGAAAGAAAATCAGTTTTAATGCGACTCAAACTGCTAGCACCTGCAAATTGACACAAATACATTACAAACATCCAATTCACATGCGTAACTATTACAAATCGATTCGGATCTACAGTGGCTATATTCGAGGATCAGTGTTGGCTATGCTTCTTTTATCCTGTATAGGATACAAATTCAAATTCTAAGGTATACCTTTGAATTAATTCTATCCCGCATTCAATAACTGCCATGCTTAATATTCTCAAATTGAACACAGACATGTAACTAGCTGTGTTTAATAGATGTCAAATCAGAAATAGACGACCTCATTCATAGCCAGGAGCAATGGATAGCTATCATCCAAATATCTGAAATTAAATCTGTCCAAGAAAGATTTTATTTTGAAATACTGAAGACCAATAATTCGCTGTCATCAATACTAGTTTAGTAACACAGGCATCATTGCCTCAGTAGGTGAATTTAATGTTACGACTCATTGTGATTTTTCAATTATATTCCTAAGTTAATGAAATAGATTTCCAAGTTATCATCATAATAATCACCTGTTAATAATATTCTATTCGCTTTGCAAGATGTCTGTGCTGAGCACAGGCATCAACTTAAATAATGTCGTTGAGAGATCATTATGGCTACATTTTTGCAGTCATACTCCCTTGCAGATGCCAGCCCGTACCGTGAGGTGATGCATAAACGGAGAATTGCTTCTTGAAACGCCATAGAAGTTATACTTGTAAGTAACATCAGCTGGTTCCATTTGTTCCCAAGCCGAGTCGTGGAATGCAAGCACGTGTCAATCCATTTCAGCAGCATTTCTGCTACTCCATTTATATTTTCCAATCTTTAAGTGATCACGCAGCGATCGATAGTAAAAGTTGATGAAAGATCTAACCGGGTCAACAAGGCCACATCCAAAATGCAGCACAAAGATTTTGCATGCATTTATGGATTGCGTAATATTTTGTACCGTAAATGCTTTATGCATGAAAATACAATGTCACATTGCACGGAGATGAACATAGAGGCTATAGGCAGGAGGTTCATTGATCTCGATACGACACAATACAATCGACGAGAATCTTGAGATTCAGTCAGATTCCTGTACGCTGACTGAAATTTGGTGTTGAACTCTACAAGTTATCTGTCACGAGAGGCGCATATTATCTACATTTTCCGACAATGTGTATATTTAATATAAACCTGCAGCTTGCGGGTTTCCTGTCAATCAAGCCAGCTATCTTCAAGAGCGGTGCTGCTAGTGTAGGAGTAATAATTACTATTCATGAAATCGTGGCGCCGTTTAGCTATAAATTTGGACTGAAGATGTAGTGTAGAAATTGTAGATCCAATGTAATGTATTGTAATGTAACGTGTATTATGAACGCAGGCTAAGATGTCTCTATGTTCACATCATAATTACATACAGATATAACATATGAGAACATATTATGTACGATATATAGAAGTAACATTCTTTAAAAAATTAGTATAACATAACTACTATAATTGTAGCAACACAAGAACATATTTTATACACCAACATGCACGTATTTGTCACGTGATTATTAATATTACCTATGGTATTACGTTAATAGCATAAATGAGTTCATAGGCACCGCCCCTCACAATGTATAACGCTCGTTGCACCCTGTAACCCTTGAACGTTACGCAATACGCTACCGACCCACTGCTTATTACGTTGTGTACTGCTTACAAAACTATCACGTGATCAAGGTCAGGGGAACTGGATAAATGCAACTAGTCGTATAAGTTTGGAATACAAGTGATAAACCTAATTGTTGCTAAATAGAGAAAATGTTAGGAGAAAAATAAGAAAATAATCATTAAAAATTCATTAAAATCTACGAATGGCGGACAGTCCGACAAACTACGCAGATGCTGCAAGACCAAAATATTCATCTTGAGTTTGTTAATTCCCGACGAGTCCTTGCCTAGCAATTGCTAAAACTTGTATTTGATTTGCTCAAATTCATATTCAAACATGACTAATGTGAATTTATTAACTTTCATTTAGCATTCTTTATTTAAAAACTGTTCATTTACCGATCACTTTTCCATTTGTCAAGCTCATCAGGTTCGACTGAAGTCTGAATCTGATCGTCTTGACGCGATAACGAGTAATCAGAAATCAACCAAAATATAGGAAATACGATTATTTAATTAATTAAGTACGACATGACGAGCGTCAAAAAGCTGAGATTTAATAAAAGGGGGAGATTAGCGCGGAGATAAGAGTCGCTATTTTTTCTGCAATTTAATAAGGGACCAAACTTACAAATAAATGCGTTTCAACATCAAAGGTGGCTTTCGAATATCAAACACTGCGAAACAATTCCTTTTCATGTGTCGAAAACAACCAATTCACCCGAATCACCATTCATGAAGGTTCATTTTACGTGCAACTCCCGTTGAACTTTAGTACAAATCTTTTCAAATTGGAAGAATAACACACGATAAAAGCGTGATGATTTCTGTCGTTAGTATTATTTACATTTTTGAGCGATATTAGAACGATGGGCGAGTTTCCTCATTTAATAATTATTTTCAGTGGGAAGAGAAAATCCGGAAAAGATCATATCACAGAATTGCTTCAGATAAAGTATGACATGTAATTTGACAAATTGCTTATTGATAAAGTTGGGAACTGTTAGGGTTAAAGTCGGGGTTAGGGTTATGATTAAAGTTTTAGTTAGGGTTATGGTTTGGCGTATAGAACATTTTTGCCAGTCTTAAATTTCTAAGTTTGCAACTTTTTGTAAACTTAGAATTTGTAAGAGCTTTGAAATAATATTGGGAATATTAATGTCAGAGTTAACAATTATATGAAATTTTCCTCTGGTTAAAATGTCTGATTGTAAATTCGGGTGTGGTAAATTCTCCCATTAGAAATATGTATAGATTGCAGCGCAAAATCTCAATTGTGTTATCTTACTTGATCGCTTATGAAGTGATATTTGTTGGAATAAGCGTGTGTATTAGCAGGCACAAGTTCGTGCACGTTTTTGTGTGCATAGAGGTGCATGAATAGATTTGTTTGATTTACAGATTGACGTCTGATTCATGTGCCATTCTGCGACTGTCACATCCCCTGAAGAGACAGTATGCCATTGTAAGTTTCTGCTAACTCGTGTTTTAACATATAACTTGACTTTACAAATTGCAGTGTCGCTCTTTCTTCTGCTAGCGTTATATTGCCTAATATGTACAGTTGTTGTTGTTATTGTTTGCTCAAGTGCAAGTGTAATGAGCCAGCCATTCCAAAGCTTTAGTGTCTGTCTCGTGCAATGCCTGCAGACCACCGTTGAGCCTCGTTAGGCTTCAATCAAGTTACTATTACTTACTTGTAACGTTAGTCTATTTTCAATTTTGTAATTGATTTGTAAACGTGTTGCTGGTAACCCGCTTGAAGGCCGCAAGGTCCCTCGGGGAGCCATCTAGGCTACATACACTTCTACTTTGATTGTTCTAATTGTATTTTGAAATGTGTGTTGCTTGGAAAAATAAACTTCTTCTTCTTCTTCTTCTTCTAGACTTGTCATCTGCTTTAGACTGTCAGTGAATTCAGTCTAGTCTGACTTACAGTGTCTCGTTAATTTCTCTTAGGAACATTTGTAGACTTAGATAGTCTAGACTTTTATTCTCTAGGTTGACAGTTACCTATAATTTAGACAGAATAAATTGCCTGTGATTTAAACTTTTACTTTCAAGATTAAATGCAGCTACAAATTTGTATAAGGTGTCGTTCCATAAGTAATATAGTCTATTAACATTACGAAGTGGCGTATATATACATACAATACATAATACACTTTCATACTTGCATTCTTACATACTTACGTTGTTACTTGCAAACCGTACATACATACTTACTTACATATGTATGTGTATGTATGTACAAACGTACATAATATAATATATACGTAAATATGTACAGTTTGTACACGCGCGTGTGCGCATGCACACAAGTTCACACATATATTTACCGTTTAGGCTTAGGTTGTATGTTTGTTCTATGTAGGAACACAATTTAGACTTGGAACGATTACTTGATGCCAGCGCGTACAAGGAGCAGTGCCGGTCTGACATGATACGATGGGGCGAAGAGATTCGGAGAAAAGATCCAGGGTATTTCATCAAGGCTGTTGCCAAGGTAACGTTCTGTACGACTGTGGAATGAAATCTTGATCATAACGTTTGTTGTGATCCTGTTTAGATTGAACTTAACGATGTCTTAAGCAGTACTAAGCCAGCACTTTTTAAGTTAATAGTACGCTAGCACTAAAATAGTACTAGCCTATCACTTTGTATTCTGGTGCAATAGCAACAGAATTAGTTTTCAGTATAAATATAACGTGCGTGCAACAGTATTCTGCTTGATTAGAAACTTGAGGATTTTTTTATGACCATAACATTTAGAAAACTAAAAAAGAAGAATAAGCTGTTTCAACAAAGGGAAAGGTTCATGTCGAACTTGATGAGGTACAGTATCAAAGGACGACAGTGTTGAGTATTTAGTGTGATGCTGGTTTATTTTGCAGACTCACAGTTCTAAGGCAATAGGTTAATGTGTAGTTTGGTGATAGGGACCCGGATCAGAGAAGGGAGTTTGGATCATCAGCGACGCACGAAGACGATCCGACGTAAACTGTTTCTGCGAGGACTACGGCAAGGAAAGAATCCTGTTGGTTCGTGTCGAGGCAACAGATGGCGTACGTGCATCACGTGGTTGGGTCTTTACTTCTGGTGAGTTGCTTAATTACCATAGCTGCTGCATCTCATAATCATCATTATCAGTTATAATTGTCCTGACTGGAATTTACCTTAATTAGCACAAGGGCTAATTAAAGTGGGTTTGACATTATCAATATGTATCCTTCGTAATTAGGAGAGAATTGCTGACGCTCTCGCTGTGATCAAACTTTGTAGAGTATCTGAAACACTGTGGTCCTTTCTTGATTTTGTACTGAGGTAAAGTTTACAGACCATCCTGACGCCAACAGTCTCGCTGCTTACCATATTGAGCACATGGAAAAGGAATATGGTGGGTCAATGATGGTAGATTTAAGTATAATCTGACATCACTGGTGCGGACTACTTAACTAAAACTGTTATAAATATGACCTATAATTTATGTCTAGATAAGTATTGTCTAGACATGGTATCTAGATAAGTACTCTATTTAAATTAAATCATTGCCTTAAAAGTGGTGTATAAAATAGAAAATCTGGCAAGTCGAAGGCCATAAGCTATAGCTTGTTTAGTTCAATATTAAATCTTTCCATAATGTAAACTTCATCAGCATAATGTCACCACCATAGGCAGAGTTTGTCAGTGGCTATGGGAGGGCAGCGTATGGAATGCATTGAATAAAGCACTTTGTATTTTGCTAGAATAACGTCCTTATGGGCGACATGTCCGCATCCGTCAGTTTTTCACAATAGACTTGAATCTATGTAACGGTTGATACAAAAGTTTATTTAACCATAAATGAAAGCTGGGAGTGGTAGAGCATGATATGAGGATGAATGATTGGTTGCATTCATTCTTCAGGATAAATGATGATGATGCATACCTAGAATCAAGTTAAATCAAGTTTACATGTTACATAGAAGATGTTAAACGTGATGATTTATTGCGATTTAATTATTTTATTTTCTGTGCTTCAGTGATGGTTTATTGTAGTGAAGTTCTAATAATCAGCTGTACGAGCTGCTTGTTTAGCATTGTTTAATTATGTTGATGTGTAGGAATCGATGATGCAGAATCGGAATGTGATCTAGATTCATTACAGTTTGATGTCGTTATATCCAACAACAATGAGCCAGTTTTACTGGAAGAACAACTCAATGATCTAGTGAGTCTGATCAACAGTCAACGAACAGTCTAGCAGACGATTTCTTATACACTCAAACTATATGTAAACTGTTTGAGCAGGGTCTTCGCACGTTTCAGCCAAAGTATCGAGTACTCATCTTTAGCACTTAGAATATTGTCTTATTTATTTTTGTAATGCATTTGTATTATTTAAACAAATCCTTGCAGTTGTAAATATTTACTCTTGTAATAGCTTTGTACTTGTAATAGGTTTTTTAACCATTTGACAGCTAAATAATTCTCTGCAGTTTTGTTACAAACGAGATTCAGGAATTGGTTACAAATCTAGTTTCCTATTTTACATTCCAATTACATAGCATGATTGATGATGATATTGTTATAGGGTGGCAATATTTTGAAATTTAGACTGCAAACTATTGCAGTTGTGACTAAAACTCGTCCACAAACACTCTAATTATAGACTGTAATTACAGGCTTTGTTGTCGTGATGCTTGGCTGACAGCCTGTACTACAACATCACCTTTCTCTAGTCCCTTTTTGCTCGTACAATTTTCTGTCTGCTTTACAAGTGCGATGCACTTATTTTGTTGTAACTAACCAGTTATATCTTGAAGAATTAGTATAAGAAAATTGTTTTGCATTTATATGTAAAAAATAAATGTAAGAATAAGCTGACAAGCAATTAATTACATGTAGTAGCTGTGCTTAAATACCTTGCATTAATTATATTATATGTTAGATAATAGAATTATATTTAGATAATTATAGAACAGACAGTGAAGAGAACTAGTTGATGAATGAATCCGGTTGTCTGTAGGTCAAAAACGATAATCAGGGAAGGAAATTGAATGTAGTGTAATGTTAATAAGCAAATTCACGATTCTCACATTTTTCCCTTCGAGCTAGAACAACTTGCAGAATCTTTGTTTTTCTCTTTGCTCATATTTGTCAAGTTGTTTCAAGCTTTATGATTTCCAACTATAAGACATTTTTATTATCGATCCAGAATGGTAGAAAATTAGTTGTTCCTTCACAACCAGGTTACACAACACGGTAACGAGGGTTACGATGCTGGATGCGGACACGTGATGACATGGGTTATGCAGACAAGAGGGGGATGTTAGCTAGTTGGCATTCTGCAAACGTCCCCAGGAATTGCTCCCGATTCGTTTTCAACATTTATCCTCTTGTCAACTACCAAGAAAGCATGGTTCAAAACATGCCATCCTATATTCGATCACAATACAACGCGACCATAGTGAGAATATACTATCCCACGTTTAATCAAATAATTAAATTTTAGTGAAAACGTACTAGCATATGTTTAGTCACACGCGTAAATCTTTGCATCAGTTATTAATCTACACAAAAACTCAGAACAACAACGTCAATGTTACAACTGTCAATTGTACTACATCATATATATATATATAACACGCACAACTACAATCCAAAGAAACGCTACTACCACACATACGATACATGTAAAGATGTTGTGTCATATGCAAACGTTATCCTATGTATTCAACAATACAACAAATAGACTTGTTATTAGTCATATTCCTAACACACACACACACACACACATCTAAGCCATGCAAGCACGCGATTGTAGTAAATACAGTATATGTACTAAATGGCATTGGCAGTTGTGGAGAAGTGATTGCTGCTCGCATTAATTCTCGTTCAGCAAAGCGTTGACAAATGATTCGCAAACCGCACTAATCAATCAACAGCAATACAAGTTTATCTACTGCACGCAACTGTTCGGTATTATTCCATGTACAACTTTCTGTACACGTACGCGTGCGTTCAAACACGAACACACACAGATACAATAGAAGCCTGAGAAAAATGTTCCTTGAGACGCTCATATATATACTTGTAAAGCTTGACTCTATCATCGTACAAATTTCCCACGTGGAAAATGTTTGTAGCCTGAAATAGAAACATGTCGTTGTGCCTATAAATAAGCCTGAAATAACAATGACGACTGTAGACATTTGACCCGTGTGATCTCTACTTTCATTGCAGGCAATTTGCAGCACCTATTTTCAAAGCTTTATACACAAGAACTCATTCTGTTATAAACGTCACGATGATTCCACTTTAGCCTAGATTATAATCTATCGAGTCTGATTCCCAACGACAAAGTTGTCAAGTTAAACGTCTCAAAATGATGAAAAATATAGAAAACTTTGAAATTATTTACATGTTTGAATCTTGCAAGCGACTTAAAATGCGTCAATCTTCTGCAATTTTAATCAGCAAATACATGTAGTATAAATTACTCCGTACACAAACAATTCCTCTATCACAAAAAGACAAACAACTGAAAGCCATTCAGTATGGCATTCTCTACGACAGAGATCGAGTTTACATATCGTTAACATCAATCTCAACGTATTTCCGGACAGCTGCACGACGTACAACATGACCACAGTTCAACTCATTATTGGCTGAAGTACAGCCACAGTTCAACTCATTCACTTGCTGAAGTACAGCCACAGTTCAACTCATTCACTCGCTGAAGTACAGCCACAGTTCAACTCATTCACTCGCTGAAGTACAGCCATAGTTCAACTCATTCACCACTGTACAGTTAAACTCATTCACTCGCTGAAGTACAGCAACTCGCAGTACAGCTCGTTTGCTGAAGAACAGTTCAACTCACTTGCTGAAGAACAGTTCAACTCGCTTATTGATGTACAGTGCAACTCGTTTGCTGAAGAACAGTTCAACTCGTTTGCTGAAGAACAGTTCAACTCGTTTGTTGATGTACAGTACAACTCACACACTGGTGTAGTCCTACAGTTGCAGTTCAACTCATTCACTTGTTTATGTACGGCGGTCGAGGTTGACACGAGGTCGCGGCTTGCTGGGAAGCCATGATAGCTGCTGTAATAAACAGATACAAACACAGTCATGCACTTTAGTTTGATATGCTGCTATCATCGTCTGTTGTTGTATCATATGCTCAAGCGCAGTAACAGCGAGTCAGCCAATCTAAAGCTTTAGTGTCTGCCTCGTTCAGTGCCAGCAAACCACTGTCAAGCCTCGTTATGTATCAGTGAGATGTGACATAGTCTCCACAAACTCGATGATCACTAGTGGTCAGACCCCATTAGTCCAATATGTAGTCAATTATTTCCAGTGATAACAATTATTATTACAATAGCCACAGTATAAATTTTAAGTTACCTTGAAACTACATTTGAAATAATAGATGTTATTACTCGTTGTGAAAAGAATCTCGAATCAATATGAAATTAATATTTATCCAATTTAATGATTTTATAAAAAAAAAATTATAAAAATATCTCAAACTGTAAATTAAGTGAACTATTACATTAAACTTTGCAGAGATTTCACAAATTACTAATTACAATGTACATACGATACGACAAGAAAATTTGATGGCCTGAATTGACCATACATGGACAAATGTTATCGCTTGAATAATTATAGTCAATAACCAATTTAATAAATGAACATTGTCTCTATTCTAGCAAAGGCCTGCCTACTAGTACTAATATATACATGTCACTGAGCAATTTGATGTTCTTAGTATATTCAAGGTTACTCGGTTTCCAATGTCTCTTTAGGTGACGGTTAACTTGCGTTGAGAAGGAATCAAAACGGTACAATCATTATTTAGGGTTCAAAACACTTATTTCATAGTTATAATCACAAGTTCCAAAAATACAAACCAGTCCATAGGATGCTATCATAGTGGCTATTAAGTGTAAATCCTTACAAGTACATTATTTTGTTTCAAGTTAAGGTTCGCACCTTAAGGAGACATGATCATACATTCTGTTGCTGCAAATAGCCTGTTGATCACAATTCAAATCCCGCTGATTTTACAATGATAAGGATAATATCAGCTTTGATCCCAAGTACTTACCATCATTGCTGAAGACCGGGTAGATGGAAGGACCCAGCACGTGCATGTGATGATGCGTATGAAGGTGCCTCTGCGTGGGCGGAGAAGTGTGATCGTGATCCTTGCCTGTCCCCGACGAATGAGCGCTCCCTCTCGACTCCGGTCTCGACCCGGTGTCGCCTACCATCACACCCGCCGGCGACTTCAAGTTTTCTGCCCCCGGCGGCCCCTTCGCGACGTCCTTCAACTCATGAATCTTGTGCACCGGCCCCTCCGGTCCTGCTGGGGGCAGACCTGGCTGGAAATACTGTCCTTGCGCAGAGTGTGGCAAGGGAGTCTTTCTGTCATTTTGTGGAGGACCGCCAGGGGATAACAGGATGGGTCCGGGTGGCAGGAGCGGGTTCGACAGGTATCCGGAGGGTCCAGCTGCATAACCGATCATCTGATTCATACCAGGATACAGCGCTGGATGCCCAGAATCAAACGGAATGGATCCCGGTGGGTATGGCGGCGTGTTGGTTGCTAAGTAGTGTCCGAAGAACGGAGGGAAGGGTCCGGCCAGGCCAGGAGGTATGGCAACAGAAACCGGCGGCTGTGCCCCCGCCATCACACGCTCACCGTCTTCTTTGGATTTCGAGGACGCATGAGACGACAAAGATGAAGATGGTAAACCCGGATAGTTCCTATTTCCTACGACAGACTGAGAGCGTTCGTCCTTGCCACTCCCCCGGTCGTCTTTGTGCTGTTGACTCGACGTCGAGTCGCGCCCGTTTAATTTCTGTGACATCTTCTCTCTGTGATGAATCGAGTCCTGACTTCGATTTACATCCTGAGAGTTACGTACGCCCGAATCATTCGTAACGATCATGTCGTGTTCACGACTGTCTGCGGTGCGCGAATTTCTATTCGAACCACCAGGCGCATCAAAGCTGCGGCCATGGTGACCCGCATTCACTACGTTACGACTCTGAGGCGCGACGACGGCCGACGGTTTACTGATCCCGCCGTCGTTCGAGTGTCGCGACGATCCGTGATCCATCGCTGAATGTGAAGTGCGATCCGACTGATGCGGCACGAAGTAACGTGGCAGGTCTGACCGAGGGTCTTGCTCTCCTCCTCGCCCTCCGTCCGCTTTCTTTGCATCCGAAGACTTGTCCTTCTGACGAGAGTCAAATGTTTGTTTATCCCGCGACAACTGCGATCCGAACCGGTCTGCTTTCTCTTCCGCCTCTCGCTCCATGCGTATTCGGTCCGGTATCAACGATGGAGGGGTCGGAAGTGATGGCTTTTCGCTCGCTGGAAATGCCTTACCTGTGGATGTGGAAGGTGTTTGTTTATTGAATGCAGGTGTCCTTGAGTTCGCAGGACTTGAATCTTGCTGTAATCTCTTGATATCTTGCTGCTGTTGTTGCTGCTGTTGTTGATGTTGCTGCTGCTGTTGCTGATGTTGTTGCTGTTGTTGATGTTGCTGCTGTTGCTGAAGCTGCTGCTGCATGAACATCTGCTGATGCTGCAGCTGCTGTTGCTGTATCATCCATGGAGCTGCAGAATTTGCTGCTGCAAACTGTGGATCAATGAAAGCGAAGTTAGTCGGCACACCGAACTGCGGGTACGCATGTGGAGGCGCGAACATGTGCGGTGGGAGGACGAGGTGTGACGTCACGGGGAATGGCATTCCTTCGTTCTTCATAACCTTGGGTGGATCGCCACCGCCACGCATCAAGGGAGAAACGTGTTGCTGTGTTCCAGCTTCCACCCCCTTCGTGCCACCGCTTGCTATCTCAATCCTTACATTTCCCATCATCGCAGCCCCGTCCAGAGCTGCTACAGCTCCGGCACTCTTCGGCTTAGTGTCCACCAGGCTCATAACATCGCCAGCCTTTCTCTTCGCCAATCCATCAAAGTTTGCATCCGTCTTTCTTCCGTCTGTTATCCGCTTTTCCTCCTCACCTCTACCGATCGCAGTGGAACTCGACGCACTGACTGCAGAGTCGACAGCAATGACGACGCTTGGATCCGCTGGCACTGCTGGAGTGAGGTACGGCGGTTGTCCGTACAATGGACTGTAGACGTACGCATCTTGAGTGTAACTAGTGCTCGATGACCTCTCGCCACCAGGCAAACAACTTCCGGCACTTTCACTGTTACACGCAAGGACATCATCGGCATCCTGCACATCATCCTCTGCCTCCTTCTCAAGCATCGGGGCGTTCTCGTTCGCATCCGATATATCCGAGTAGGCCGGGCTGTGGGCGGAGTCATTGACGGTATCAGACGAACTGTCGTTCATGCGTGAAGACTTGGACAGCTTCCTCGTCGGAGAGGAAAACAGGCTAGATGCTTTAGAGTAGGCCGATCCGGTGGCATTACCTAACTGTCTGCTGGCCGCTACAGCAGACTGGTCAACGGAAGGGGACAGGGCATTTCTACCGTCTCTCACTACAGATCCTTCACATCCCACAGACGTCAAACTAGCATCCACATTCAAGCACAGTTTGCTCGGCAAGCACGGGGCATCATCACGACTCTCGTCTCTCAATCCTCCGCTATTCAAGCTCACTCCCGCGCTATTCAAGCTCACTCCCCCGCTATTCAAGCTCACTCCCGCGCTATTCAAGCTCACTCCAGCGCTATTCAAGCTCGTTACAGTTGCGCTAACTTCGCTATTGTCCAATTTGTTCGACTTACAGAAAGCGCTGATAGTAAACTTCGACGAGGAATCGTCTACATTCGATACATCTCGTGCGACAAATCTCTCAACGCCGGAAATTGCCGAATAGTTAGCCAGAGTCGTATCCGACTGCATGTCCTGATTTACGCCATTAGTGGGAGGACCCGATGGAAGACTGCTATTGACCTGATGTTGCATAGAAGACAAAGGAACCGTTTCCGTGACGACTAACGGCGCCGCAGCACTAATTGCCGATGGTCTGACATTTGTAGCCGACAATGACGAGGCGAGACAGCCGAGAGCCGTGAACTGCGAAGAGGACGAAAGGTCGTCTTTGTTCGACAGTCTCAAGTTCCCCGACATCTGTCCAGAAACATCCGTCATCACTTCAGCAATCCGTGCTGTTCCAACCTTGACATCAACGACGTCAGAAAGAGACAAACCAACCGGTTCTTCATTGTTCGTCTGAATGGCAATCTGGTCAACGTGTCCCTTCCCACTTTTATCCGTCCGATCCTTCTTGTGCTTCTTTCCTTTACCGTTACCCGCAGTATCTTTTGTATCTGTCACATTGGAAGGTTTGTTGACAAACAACGAAAGATCGGAAGATAACAACACACTTGCGGCCTCTTCGACCAGGTCGGAGCACTGTACCAGCATGGACGGAGACTCAACGAGTGGCAGGTTCAGATTTCCCAACGGTTTGCTACCGCTCCCTACCGAGCTGCAGAGGGTCTTCGACGTCAGCAATACGGGCGTCAGTGCACCGACGGCGTGCGACTTGATGTCATCCAAGGCCGTCGAAGCTGTCGACTCAAACTTGTCCATGTTCTCTGCTGGTTCTTGTTTTATCCCGCAAACGTTCTTTCCGTCGTCACCAGGCAGATCTATCTTATCACCATCCTGTTTGATCGCATCGTCATCTTTAGCACATTCCACTTTCCAAACCAACGAGTCCAAGCTGCCCAGTGACTCCTTCTCGCCCGGTGACTGGGCGGCTGACTTTGGCTTCTCACTCTTCACCTTGCCCGACCTCGAGTCCAAAAGTTTCTCCCGTCCTCCAGTCTTTACGTCTTGATCTTCACCGGTGACATCGTCCTTGCCCTCCAAGTCACCCGTGGACCCGCGATGATGCTTCGTCTGATGAAAGCGCAAGCCGCTGATGTTACGGAACTTCTTGCAGCAGCCGGGTTCCGTACAGTCGATGAGTGTAGACGTCTCGGTGCCAGCGGAAGCCGGCTGCTGATCCGGCTGATTCGTGTCGGTTCTTACCGGGTACTTGGTGGCTGTTGATGGTCGCGATAACTCGATAAGGTCCACCCGTGCTCGCTTCATCGCCGGCTCTGATTTCACCGGGCTTGGCGCCGGTAGAGGGAATGTAGCCGACGGTCCCTTGTAGCCGTTGTTGCTACCGCTGCACCGATTACTGCGCAACTTGCGGTCACTGCCTGCACCGTCCAACCGAGAGTTGGCTGCACACGTGCGCCCGCGCTTTGCACGACTCTTCGGCGTGCGACCGTCGAGGTCGCTGATCGGAGACTCGGCAGTTGATCTAGAACACACAGTAGAGCATGCTGCATCAATATTTCCATCAACAAGTAATAGATTCATTTACAGATATTCTTCTTCGCAAATAACACAAATAAGTTTTCATGTGTAATGTGTCTTTACACAAGTACTTTTTCTTGTATATGTGTGGGACAAATAAAGCTATTAACTTTGTAAATGGTGATTCATCTGTCTTAATGACACCTTGGCAAAAGAGTAAAATTTATTTGAAAAGACAAATGAACTAAGCTCAAACTCGCAATAAACACTGCACTCCTCATACATATGATACTATATAACGGCCTAAGAATAACAAGATACTAGTATCACAACAGCACTCAAGTATATTAGTGGAGCGTAGTTACTGGGCGGCATTGTGAAGGGGTGGGCGAGGCACTCTACAGGTAGTGTCGGGCAGTAC
>JAQFYQ010000052.1:0-24327 GCA_034694885.1 Buchholzia appendiculata | reverse complement strand
TTACAAAATACAAATTACAATCAACTGTAATTAATTACGTAATTGAATTACAAGTAATTAAATACTACCCAACACTGGTTTTGGGGGACATTATGAGAAGGGAAACTTTAGCAAAGATTGTACAAGCAATCCTTACTAAAGTTCCCTTCTCATAATGCCCCCCCCCCCCAGAAATTTGCATGGTACGGATGTGATCGACCTTCGAATGTCTTCAAATAGAGATGCGATTTTCTTATTCCTTCTATAGTCTCGAACGATTCGAAAACATGCATCTTCTGAAGTGGAGTCGAATGGTAGGACGAGTCCTCGTCAATGGGTCGGCGTAAGCCAGGGCACTCGAACTTTCATTTCTATTCAAGTTCTCACGTCCAGCTCCGCACTGCACCTCCGCTTTGACGCATCAGATACGGCAGAAATTAAACCGTGTAGTAAGTGTAATCAGGCCGGAGATATTTCGACATGCTTTGACATTTGACATGACATAAATGATTGCTACAAAGCAATAGGCATTTCGATAAACAAGAAAAACGACGCGTAAAGAAATGTAGAGAACTTGGAAGGAGAAGGCCGGCATCTTTGCGCTTCTGTGAGTATTTTTTGTTCTAATTCGTTATTTGTTACCGGAAATGGTTTACCTGACAATGCCTAACTTCCTACCTAATACGACATTACTCATGTCCAGCACATGCTTCCGGTCATCCGAACGAATGAATGTAATACTATTTAAAACGAATGAGATCGTTGCCGAAATATTTGTCGGTCGCGTGTATTTGAAACGGTGCATTTACTTTATTCGTTATTTGTGGGAAAATTGGTTTTAATATGTTTGTCTTTACAAACGATTCTGAAATTGTGTCATTTCCCTTTGAAACGATTCCAAAGTGAGTCATTTCCTTTTTAGAGATTACAGTTTGGACGACTTCTCTTTTGCTTATTGACCGCGCCCATGCGCATTTATATGATAATTACCCGTTAACTTAGGTTGATCTAGAATGCAGAAGTACCGAATCTTTGTGACGCACAAAAATACTAAAATTTGGGTCCTCCTCCAGTTTAGTGCACTAATGGGAAATCTTCAGAAAAAACAACAGGTTGTCGAGATAGTATTTTAAGCTGGTGAAATTTTCTGAGAGGTTTACATTTGATTCTGTAAGCTGCCATCATTATGATACAATTCCTGATCTGTTTATTGATTTAAATTGTTTTAAAAGGTTCAAAATTAATCAAAATATGTTTCAACCTAATCATGATTAAAACCCTAGCCACAACCTTATCCAGAAGCATGACACTTTTCTTTCATGCATTGTGGTAGACAGCAGGATAACCAAGGTATTTTCAGTTGAAAAGTTTACGTTTGTAGAAGATGTGAACGGTAAAGAAGGTTTGAACCAAAATTCTTTGACAGCAAAAATCTGTGGGATGGAAATTTATATTTAATGGTTTTAAATGCTCATAATGGCTGATCAAAAGATTAAGGATGACCTATTCCATCTCACAAAAGTTTCGCTGATGAAATGAATTTTCAAAAAATGCGAATGCTTTCGCATTAGCTGATTTTTGTATCTGACAAATGAGCTACTTCTAAATTCGACCATTTCCAGCATTGTTTAGATTGAAATTATTTCATGGGATCTGTCTATTAAAGTGTTATGTTGCTAGTTTTATTTTATGTATGATATATTATGCATAGAAATATACGTTGTATTTTTTGGAAAAACTGAAAACAGGATGGGAAATACAATGATTTAGACAAACCCAGCCAAGCGGATGGTGTAAGTTGTGCAAGGTGTTATACCAGAGAGGAAAGATAATATGAGATATGCTGGAGGAAAAGAGATATGGTCATAATCACTAGTTGGTGATTAATAGAGGTGGGCCTATAAATTTTGAGATGGTCAGAATATGGAAAAAATGAAAGCATGGAGTTTTTGTAGAACGTGATAGTCAGAAAGAGCTGTGCTGAAATGTTTTTGCTGTTTGTTCAATATTTGTACATTTAGAACTGATCTTTTTCGTGTAACATTTTGGTATTTTTGCATTTTGCCCTTTTTGTTCCTTTTATAGGAAAACCACAGATTTTTCTACTACAAGCGATTTTTACAGATTTTTCCACTTCAAGCGATTTTCTTTTTGTGAAAGGTTAGTACAGAGTTAACTTGAATTTTAAAATTTAATTGTTTATTCTTTGCCTATATTGAATTTATATTTTTAAATAGGAACTTAAGAATTGTGGTATTTTTAATCCGTGTAGACATTTGGAGACATTTTCACTGTTTTACTTTTGAAAATGAATTTGATGACAACATTTAAAAATGATATTAGTATTGTTAATACTGTTGCACCTAATGTATTTTTTCAAACATCAAACATATCACTTGATTGAATTGCTTTTAACAATTCTCTGACGCAGTGCGAAAAAATGCATTACTTAGTAACCATATTCCAATTTCCAAAATTATTTGTTTCATATTTGTTAATTTCATGCTCAGTCTGGCGGCAGGTCCATGCCTTAAAATGTGTCCATTCATAATTAACCTTATCCTTGTATTTTCAAACTACCGTAGGTCTTCGTAGCATCTTTGATCACATGGCAACTTTGATCATACAGTAGATGCAAGTCATGACCGACGCTATGACTTGTATCATTCTGTATATCAATCTCTTGGAAGTCCTCATTCAGGCGACACAGTCCAGGTGTTCTTCATCCACACCATAGTATCTACTAACATTCTCTTCTCTCTATCAAGTAATGTCTTTTCGTTTATCTTATTGCCCTTCCAACATATCCTCTCCAGTCTTGCTCCTCCTGATGAGTGACATATAGTCACAATGTTGGAACTATTTCTAAAGTCTTCTCTAATGTTGAATGCATCCTGTGATCTGCTGTCTATATACCCTAAGCTTTAGGCGCCAACTGTGAGCAAATATCCATTAAATTTGACACAGAAACACACAGCGTTATTAATTAATTTTGAACAACCGTGAAAAATTTGGCTTAAATCTATGCTGTAGAAGCTAAGAAATCAAATTTATGATATTGTTTAGTAAAGATGAAAGTTGTCATATTTCAGCTTGCTGTGCTGTTTATGATGCTACCGATCTATTGATAATAACATTGAGCTAGGCTCTGATTTGATATCATAATAGATAGTGCATTAAGCTTTCATTGTTTGTCAATTTTCATTTTTATCAAGTATTTGTATAAGTTAAGTTGTTAGTTAGTAATGGATTGATTTAATTCAAGTTTTGTGAGGTTGTTCAAAATTGATTAAAGATACTGTATGACAAGTTTAATTATTTGTGCATTGTTTTCACGACGTTATTTTCAATTGCTTTAGGGTGATTTTTTTTATCGGGACACTGTATCCCAGCAGTAATACCACATTATGTAGTGAGTACCACATTAGGTAATACCACAGGTTCAGGGGTGAAATGTAAAAAGCACAAAAATAAGAAAATATTGTATTAAAATGTCTCAGGAGAATGATTTTATACCTATGGAATTAATTTGTTTACATTTTACCTTGATATTCTGTAGTGGAAATTTAGTGGGTATGGACAGATAGAATTAGAAATCGGTTTTCGAAAGTACTCAGAATTGATGGTAGAGTAAGGAAACGGAATAAGGGAGATGTGAATCATGCATTATAGCTATATTTTTGTCATCTGACAATTTTATTTAATGTTCGACGTATTGTTCGTTCATGTTTTAGACAAATCTTTGCTAAATTATTAATTTCTCCTGTCATACAGTATCTTTAATTAAGACTGGGCATGTGAAATACATGCCTTTATTTACATCAAATCCTATTGTGAGATGGCTTAATTTTTATAGTTTGCAATAACAGTTGCTTTTTGAAATTTTGCCATTTTATTGAAAGAATTACTGGCTTCTGGAAATGTTCAAAATATTTACTTTTTGGGTTGATTTTTTACAATAATTGTCATCAATAGTTCCAGGGTACTATTACGCTGAGCTTTCATTAGGACACAATTCATGTTCTGGTCAAGAGACAATAATTGCGAGTTAAGCTGACATGTAGTGTTGGTGTGGATGAACATCTACTTGATTTCTTCCTATGGCGTCAACGTTCGACATCCGTATGCTATGGTTTGCATGTTGCTTTCGTATTACAGTGGATTAGATGTTATCAAAATATAGCATATCTGAAACGATGTGAAACGCAGAGTTGGACAGAGTTAAATCTGCAACAGACGATGATGGACGGATGTTCGATATAACTGCCTGGAACAGTTTCTTGTTGGCAGTGATACATTTATTTGTCTGCAGGAGATCGTAGAAAGCATGCACTATCACTTCTTGCGTTAAAGAGCGTTTGTAAGTTAACCGTAGGAGATGAGCATGAATCCATGCAATGCAGATTGATGCGGCATTGCGACACGATTGAGCTTCCGATTACAATAATCAGACTGTTGTATGCCTAATGCATCTTCTCACTCCTTTAAGCTTCATGCCTTAAGCACGCAACGTTTCCAGAGTGTAAAGTGATTATGCACATGAAGCAATGAGATTCTGTCAATAAATGTTCACTGTAGCTCGCTGACATTGAACATTAATTTTAGCACCAGAACTAGGTCCAAGCCATTGATTGTATGAATCAGTTTTATTGCAACATAAGAGCAGGGTGGATGCATAGAGCACTCGTTCTGAAATGAAGCTCTATTTATGATAATTTAAATAATTAAGCCATTATCTCTTAATGGCTTATCTATACTGATAGACATAGGGCTACAGGGCACTAGCCCTTGGAGATTGAAAATGACCAGAATTTAATCAGGTTTCCATAAGTCCTCGTAAGCTATGTGCTTCAGGTCACCGTGTAAAGTTATAAATAGAATGGATGCTTGTTGTCACATGGTATCGATGCATAGGAATGTATGCAGCATAAGGATGGCTCTCGAAAGTGAATTTGTATTCAATGAACAACGGATGTAAAGGTAGAACTGGCCATGAATTTAATGTGATTAATGAATTCCAAACTGTGGAGGCATTACTATGCATTTGTGATAATAATCCGAATTAACCAAATGCTTGCTTTCAAAAGATGTTCCTGAACAAAAGGTGACCATTCAAAAGTTTTAGAAGTAGAACATTCAGTGAAGGTTATTATCTATGATTTTGAAAGAGTAATTTAGAAACCTGACTGCTGTGCATTGAAGCTTCAGCGAAGACATTTGTGGTGACAATTTTGCTGTCGTCTGTTGAGCAGCATTCTTTTGTGCACGGTTGAGAAATCAGCAGATAGTGATAGTGTAGTGAGTGCAGTACTTGCCAATCTTGTGCCATTTCATGGCATTTCAACGAACCAGTGCGAGAAGATCGCAATAAACGTATTGAAACATGAAGTGACGGTGGGGTAAACCTGGAATGTTGCGGTTTTTCGCAAGTTTTTTGTCACAATTTTTGCACAAAATCTGTGCAGCATTTAGTAATTTTTTTACATAATTCTTTGTCTTTTGTGTGTTATTTATTTTTGTACATGCTAACTATTTTGCATTTTGTGACTTTTTATTGATTTTGTATTTTGTCAAAATTGTTTGTTGCTTGCTCAAATGTTTTACATTTTATTCTTGTTTGAATTTTTCTGCAATTTAAAGTATTTTTTTTTCTTTTTTTTCATGTTCCATCAATTTTTTCGGACAAATCTGCAGCCGCCGCAACAAGTCGTGTTCTAATTTCTGTGAGAGTTACGAGAACGTTGATCCGGATATTTCTGTGTACGGTGCTAAGCGAAGATGTCTGAAATCATCAAGAACACGCTGATCGTCAACTACCTACCGCAGTCATTGACTGACAAGGAGTTCACGGAGATGTTCAGCAATGTCGCTCCGGTCATCTCGAGCAAGATCGTGCGCGACAAAGTCACCGGCTACAGCTTCGGCTTCGGGTTCATCGAGTACGCGCAGGAGAGCGAGGCGGCTACGGCCATAGAGATGCTGAATGGAACGAAGCTAGAGAACAAGACGATTAAGGTTGCGTATTCGAGGCAGGGAGAGAATGTAAAGGGTGCCAATCTTTACGTGTCGAATCTGTCCAAGTCTTGCACTGTGGAACAGCTGCAGGGCGCCTTTGATCAGTTCGGAAACGTTGTCCAGTGCAGAATCCTCACAGACCAGGCTACAGGTCAATCGAAGGGTGTCGGATTTGTGCTCTACGACACGAAGAAACAGGCGGAGGCAGCTATTAATGGTCTGAATGGTACAACGCCGGACGGCTTCTCAGACCCAGTCCGGGTGACATTCGCAGAGGATCGTGGCCGCACAAATCAATCGACGTACTCAAAATCTGGAATGGGAGGTGGCGGTAGCATTATGCAGCAAATGGGTGCGTTTGGTGGCTACGGCATGGATGCTTACTATGGCTCTGGAATGCAAGCCGGATTTTGCAATCCAATGATGTATGGTGGAATGGGAATGGGCGGTGGCATGGGAATGGGCGGTGGAATGGGAATGGGCGGTGGCATGGGAATGGGCGGTGGAATGGGAATGGGCAGTGGCATGGGAATGGGTGGTGGCATGGGAATGGGTGGTGGCATGGGTATGGGTGGTGGAATGTTTTCTCGTGGGGGAATGGGACTGTATGGAGCAGGATTGGGCGCAATGCGGGGCGGTGGTTTAAAAGCGGGTATGTTTGGTGGGAATGGTGGAATGAGTGCGATGCGTGGGTCTGTGCTGAGAGGTAGATTAATGCGAAGCCGAGGTGCCAGTGCAAGATTCAACCCGCTGGCTGCTGGCGCGGTAGGTGGCAAAGCGGATTCAGCCAATATTGTGTTCGCATACAACATCGGATCTCAGACGACGGAAGATGAGTTGAGGCAGCTGTTTTCCCTGTATGGTACGGTCACGAAGGTCGATGTCATCTGGGATCACACGAAGAACCAGGGCAAGGGATATGGTTTCGTATCTATGGCCGACCACGATGAGGCAGCATACGCGATACAGCAACTTGACGGTTACAACTTTGCTGGCAAGCCAATGCAGGTCTCGTTCAAGTCCGACAAGTCAAAGCCTCAAGAGTGAAAACAGAAATAACAACCGCCGTATTTACTGATTCAGCATTCGATATTGAGCACCTGTGATGGGCAGTAGGTTTATGCGAGGACCGATCGGAATAACACTGCATTTAACAGTATGTGACTGCGGTAGGAGATGGGTCTTACTGTGAGCTTTATGCCGAGAGTTGACAGGGTTAGCGGTGAAGTTCGTGGGATTTAATTTCTTTATCTGATTATTAATCAAGTCAACTAAACAGACACATTCGTCATTGTAGAGGCAAAAAATTGATTAGCATAATTTCATAGTGCACAGATTTCGTTTATTAATTTAGGATGATTTTTATTTTGAAAGACGCGCAGTTTCAGATGCAGAAATGTGTTTATACAGACCAACTGCTTGGTACGGCAAAGTGAGCATGTGTTAAGTTAATTTTCTGTTTGTGGACATTTTCTTGTTATATCTAGCTTTTATTTTCTGTTACTGATAATATGGAAATGTTTTAAAATTTGTTGACTCGATTTCTGTTTTGTTTACTTATTTTGTAGACAAGCTAGACTATTTTTTCAAATGTGGTTTAGGATACAATTAAATACACTGCAAAACTTGACAACATGCACAGGTTTCAATAAGAAAGCTGAATCATAGGCAATAAATCAATAATGTAATTACTTTTGTTGTTCCTTGTCTGAAAAATTGGTTTAAAAAATGTAATTTTATCAAACTTAAATTGAAAATCAAATCAGACTGAAATGAAAACATGAAATAAATTTAATTATTTTCAATATATTGTGATTCTTGTGGTATTGCTCGCCGAGATCCTCTGCACTAAAAGGAACAAATGATGTAATGTTTCAGGTGTAGTCAAAATTGCTTAATCCAATCTGCTTTTAATGATGATTATCAAATTCATAACAATGTCGCCAGGTTTATCAGCTTAGTTACCTGCAACCTGATTACTGGAATACAACTCAGCATTGACTAGGCATTGAAGAGCTGTGAAACTTAATCGATCTGTAAAGGTTAAAATAGACGACGCAACAATTTCACGGTTTCGTGAAAGGCTCGATATATTGCGAGCTTTTGAAGGTTCAGAATACACCGTGCAACAACTTCAAAGTTTCGTGAAACGCTCGAAATATTGCGAGCTTTTGACGGTTACACCATGCAAAATTTTGTAAAAGCTCTCAAACTTATTTGGTTATTAACATACGCGTGTCAAGTTATAAGCCAATCAACAAAGTCGTGACTGAAGTCAGGTAATTTTGGGAAAACCCATTAAGGTTTTATGCTTCGGCTCGCGGCCTGTCGTCAAGTAGGCTACGACTATTTACAAGTAAACAAGCGATCCCAATTGGCGAGGTAATATTCAAATGAGGTCATGGCGTGGTTTGCAAAAAATTTCTGGGTCAGAATGTTGCAAACCATATTTTATGCTAATGAGGCTTGCAGAATTTCGCCGGCTCAAATATGAAAGTTTTTGCACGGTGTATTTTAACGCTTACAATATTTCTAGCGTTTCACGAAACCGTGAAGTTGTTGCGTCGTCTATTTTAACTTTTATTGAAAAGAATGGGTGTTTAAGTTTCTTACATGGCAAGTTGAATTAATTATCAGGTCGTCGAGTTGCTTTTTGTAATTGTGCCAATTGGGTCGTCTTGTAACTTTTTTCTTATGTTGCCATGATCGCTTGAGCACTGTTCTTGTCTTTGTGTTGTCATGTTATCTCATCACTGTCTTTGTGTTGTCATGTTACCTCACCACACTTGTCTTTGTTGTCAGGTTGCCTCACCACTCTTGTCTTTGTGTTGTCATGTTACCTCACCACTCTTGTCTTTGTTGTCATGTTGCCTCACCACTCTTGTCTTTGTGTTGTCATGTTACCTCACCACTCTTGTCTTTGTTGTCATGTTACCTCACCACTCTTGTCTTTGTTGTCATGTTGCCTCGCCACTCTTGTCTTTGTTGTCATGTTGCCTCGCCACTCTTGTCTTTGTTGTCATGTTGCCTCATCATGTGTTGTCATGTTGCCTCATCATGTGTTGTCATGTTGCCTCATCATGTGTTGTCACGTTGCCTAATCACTCTTGTCTTATGCTACATCACACTGTCGTTACTCTTGGTGTGTCCGTAAATTCTCATTCTCCATAAACTATGAACAAGAGCATTGGGAGTCTTGTTTTGTAGGTGTGACGAGAGCACAATACAAATAAATTTCACAATTATCCAAAGTATGTAATTACAACACTGTGTGGGTCTGATTCATTCCATCTATACAACAATTTTTTAATTTCTTACATTTAATTTATAATATTATATACCGCTTGGTCGCGTTTGTAAAGTCAGTCAGGACGGTTAGACTGTGTTAACTGGCAAATTTTCTGTTTGTTTACTATGACTCGTTACCGCTATAATTACAAAAAATGTTCAAAACATGACCTATGACCTCTATGTAATCACCAAATTAATCAGTCAGAACGTGTCGACCTAAAGTGATGGACCGTTTTAATTATTGTGTTTACGCTCAGAGAGAAAAACGGGAAGGAAAGATTTTTTTATTATTTGTTAGTCATTAAATTCAAATATATCTTAAAATGGAGAAATATTACAACTGATAGCCTAATATTCTTGACCTAGTAAGGAGAAAAATGGGTGTTAAAAATAATCAAACTTTAGATAAAAATGAAGGAACATTTTGGTTATAATTTGTGTTCATAAATTACTGTTTCGATCGTCCATAAAATTTCCTCACTTGTTATTAATAGCAATAATCAAAATAATCGGTCATGATCAAAATGATTAGATTCTGAATAGCCCTGTAGTATATTATAGATGTGCGATATGCTAAAAATAAGTGAAGTGTCTCTTATAGAGAAGAGCTTTGATATATTGTTGGCCAGGTTAAGAGTGGCATATCTTGGTCTACTGACCCAGTTTTAAATATGCACGAGGATGTGTCCGCTTTTGTAAGATACATTTTCTTGTTCTGTGACCCATAGAAGAAATGGCTTATCTTATCTCTTAACCTATTTCCAATATTGGCATTGTGCAATTGGCCTTGTTCTGAGTTAGATTGAAATCAGTAGCCTAGTACCAGAGTATTATTATTGAGCAAATCATTCAATGATTGACTCGTGGCATGCGGCATGCGATACATCATAAATAATAATATGTGACATTTAGCACGTTTGGTCTTGATGAGATTTACCTCTGTCTGTCGGTGATAAGCTGTTGATTCCATATTTCTGAGTCCCGTGACATAAAAGTTAAAGCGACTCCTTATATATACCTGCTTATGTATACAGTATACTGTGTATATGTATAATACCTGCCTTCAATTTGTTTAATGTGCCATTAAAGGCTATTTGCACTGCACAAGTTTACAATCAACAATCTCCGCAGGAAATACTCGTCTCTTAGTTTGCAGTTTATTCAGCCAAATTTCAAGATGATTTTAGTTACACCAAATATTAGACACTATGATATGAAGGAAGTAAATAATAAATAGCATGAAGAGAAAAATTGCGCTGACTTCAATAAATAGTGCGTTGAAATAAAAAAACACGTTAGGTGCAAATTTTGTTATATGGTGACCTAGTAGTTGTTTAACTGTAGATTGATGTGCACCTAGAGGCTTTGCAACCTGCGCCGAATAAAATATGATCACATCATTATGTAATAAAGCTTTTGCTATCCAGCAAGCTGTGTCCATGACTTCTGAATATCCGAAGCTGTAGTATTAATTGTAAACTGGAATGTCCTGGGTGGTCATCTCGTTTTTGGAACTTTTCTAACTGCAAGTCATTATCATCTTTATAATTAGTCTTCCAGATTGGCGTTTGCACAATTAGCATTAGGGTTAATTATTTAAAATGAGATTGATGTTATTACGATGCTTCCCTCTGTAATGACTAATTAGGAAGAAGTTGTTGACAAGCATGCTAATGGCGATTAAACAATGCAAACCATAATGCATCTGACATTCGGATTTGTACTTGGGCAAATTTTTACAGCCGGATGCCCTTCCGGACGCCACATCCTTGTCTGTTCACCTTGTCGAGTACATGAAGAACAAGGCGAGTCTGTTCTAAATACCCACACCATTGGGACGATTTGATTATCAAGTTGCAAATAATTTCAACTGAAGACCTGATAACAACGTCCGACTCCTATCTTGATAGAGCAACAGTTGCGGTCCATGTATTATCCAATGAATATCTATGAACAGCAAGCAATAAGCTGCTTGCCTTTAGTTTATTTATTTTCCAATGAATATCTAGAATATAAATCAAGCAGCAGCTTGACTGTAGGTCAGTAATCATGACATTGTCTCAACATTCATTAGAGATATTATGCAAAAAAGTACTTCAAAACATTCCCAGCATACTGCCCGTTCTTGTTGCCTTGACTGTAGCTCTACACATGATGTGACACATTCCTTTTGGCAACTTCATAATTGAGATGCTGCTTTGAGGAGTGAGCACTGGGTTTACAATTAACATCTTAGATTCGACTTGGCCGAACTTTGAACGGATAACAACTGGAGCCTGAGTTGCACACTGTGCTAGACATGATCGCCATAATTGTATTAGCAGACTGTGTATGTACAAGAGGTGCGGAAGAAGAAAAGTTTATACATCCAGGGGGTAGACTAAGATTGACGGGGCTGAATGACTTATGAGATGGACAAAAGCAGCGACATGCGATGATGCGAGTCGACAGAAAGAACAGCTACGAAAAAAATCAGTTTAAAATCAGTAGGAGTCGATTTTCTTTCCGAAAGCAAAACATTATTATGATGAATGTTATGTTTTAGTCTCAATAGGTCAAATCTTCACAGAGGTTACGCATTACGCAAGTCCAAGATAAAGCTGAGACTAAATGAGCGCAAGGACAATTGACAAGGGCTGCCATGATTATTTCAAGTTGCAGGCGACACTTGGTAATTTCACGTTAACCAAAAAACAAAGTTATTTTGTGACAAAAGTTGGGGGCGGTGCTATGGATATTGAGAATATAAGTATACTTGCAAGTTGCACATTCTTATTTGCGCATGCAGAAATATTACTAGAAGAAGACAAAGTCTACAAGTACAGTCATACTTGAATGTACTATACATTCGTATGATTGCACGTTGGAATTTCTTTTCTTCTGAGATCTGGGTTGTCTCGAGATAAATGACGTTGATCACCATGTGAGATATGAAAAGAATAGTACTTACAGAATGTTTTCCTTATTTTTCTTGCAATCTTTTCTGTTCCACGAATGCTCTTCTGTCTTCCATTTACACAATATATCTTACGGCACTCATTGCAGTGTATGATATTGCACATGATCCGTTGCACGAAATGAAGCTGTTGTAATTAAAAGCATCAACTCTTTCGGTTGTCTCGGGTAATGTTGATTGAAAGGTAATATTGACTGATGTCTAACCTGTTCAGGCAGGGGAATGCAGTCGTACGAAGCAGCCGGAGGATATGGAGTTCCCGACTACTACAACATGGGAATGCAGGACAACAGCTACGCAAACAACTCCTTCGTGGCGGCGGTTCCCACTAGGGGAATGCGGGGAGGAGCCCGCGGTGGTGCTGCTGCGGGTGGAGCGGGTATGAGAGGCGGTATGATGGGAGGATTTGGAGCAAATAAGGGCGGAGTTGGCAGAGGAGGAGGAGGAGCTCCACGTGGTATGGGCAGGGGGCGTGGAGGCGGAGGAGGTATGCCAATGAGGGGAGGGCGAGGTGGAGCGCAGAGGTTCAATCCGATGGCTTCTGCAAAGCCAGCGAGCATCAGTGCTCCGCTCGGCCACATAGTGTTTGCGTACAACATCGGTCCAATGACGGGTGAAGACGACGTACGGCAGCTGTTTGAACTGTACGGTGAGGTTGCCAAGGTCGATGTGATCTGGGATTTCGCCAAGAACATGGGTAAGGGTTATGCGTTCGTCTCGATGCCAAACTACGAAGAAGCGGCGTACGCCATCCAGCAGCTGAACGGCTACAACTACGCTGGCAAGCCACTTCAAGTGTCGTTCAAGTCGAACAAGCAGCACGGAGGTGGATCTCAGTATTAGTGAACAGTTGTACAGCAGTGTACAGTCGGTGTACAGATTGTACACAGCTGGAAGAGTGAAGGGGTGAGTGAGTGTATTCAAGCTCTGTGCAAGGGACAGATCTATTGGTCTAAGCATTCTGTGACAGACAGTTTAACCGTGGAGGTTTCTTTATTGGAACAAACAGTTAACCTTGGTGTTTCTTGTAGAAGATCAGACGGTTTATCTTGAGGTTTGCTGTAGCAAAGCGGACGGTTAACCTGAGGTTTGCTGTAACTAAACGGGCAGTTTACCTTGAGGTTTTTGTATTTAGACAGACGGTTAACCTTGAGGTTTGCTGTAGCTAAATGGACGGTTTACCTTGAGGTTTGCTGTAGCTAAACAGGCGGTTTACTGTGCGGGGTCCTGTTGTAGCTGTTTAAGAGACCTGGAGCAGCTGCGTTGCTTAGAGAATTTGCTAGTGACTTTGTAACTGACTTTATTGTACATTGTGCACCAATGTTGTTGTTGTGGAGTCTTTGTGTCCAAGATTGTGTGCACAATGAGCTGGAAAACACTGATACTAATCACGGACGCGGATGGATGTTAACTTTTTTATAAAACAAGATTTTATAGCAGGCATTGCTGTGTAAATGCCTGTAAGTTTTGTGATGACGTTATTTGTTTTCCATTTATCAACTGCGTGTACTAGATAACAGAGCGTAAGCTTAGAAATTACTTCATGTTGTATGAATTAATTAATGGAAGACTATATATACTATGACAATAGCAGCTGTAAATTAGTTGAACAATCTACTGTACAAAGCACGAAACCAATTGGACAGTTGTTGAATCACATTCATGGATAGTGTTTTGAATGTTATTTACAGACATTTGACATAGACATCCGAACGATAGCAACCAACTAGAAAACTGTCATTCGTGAACGTAGCTTTCAGAATAGCTTATTTGGTTTAGCATGTGCTGGGGACCATCGTTTGTGCGTCTAGAAATATGATGCATTGCTTTCAGATTAATTGCAGTATGATTACTGATGTGAATTAAATGTAATTGAACTTTTTATGTTTCTATGTGAAATGCTTAACTGCTGAACAATGTGTATTCTCAACTCGTGTTGACATAACCGTAGAATTTCTCAAGAAAAAAAACTTAAGAATTTTGACACTTTCAAAATATATCCTATAAAACTAATGAGATGCTTGATAGAGGCATTCATGTGCTGTAAGTCGCATTAATTAGCAGATTGTGTCAGTAAATGACATCTGTAAAAAATAATAGCATGTGCAATGTTGACTACACTGAATGATCTCACTGTGTATAATAGAAGTATAAGTGTATAAGTTGCAATTAGATATATGTGCAAATAATATGATGCATTACTATGTACCTACTAAATCTTATTGATATTTGTCCCATGTAACCTACATCATAATGGTATGCCAGTGACCAAATCATAACCTACATCATAATGGTATGCCAGTGACCAAATCTGATCGGTTTCGGAACGTCCTATATATTTATAGACAACGCACTGTGATGTGCTTTCAACTGATGTTATTGGTAATCTCAACGTTAGTATATAATTTGTTTTGGCCGATGATAACTTTTCTTTGTATACGTTTCTGTAATGAGTAGGTTTTGTTGACAAGCGGGTGCCAAAAATTTGATATTTTTATTACTATATCTTGCATAAATAGTAAGCAATGAAGCATCGAAGGATTTCTTTGTAAATTATAATCATTTACAATTGACTACTAGGTGTCGTGTTTCAATAAAAGTGTTGTTGCATTTAAATAATACGTTTGTTTAAAATACCATCTGTGTTTGTAGTAAGCAGTATCTTATGGCTTCAATTGTTTATCATGTAAATTTTCAGCGCATGCTTAATAATTGAAATTTTGCAGAATATACTAGTTTAAGTTAATGGTCATGAGTTGCTAATATTCTACAGATCTGTCTGTGGCTAGCATTCAGTGTAAGGTATTAGGTCCTAGGCAGGAATGGTGCGTACCAATTGAAGTAATGTCAGGATTATTGTAGAGCAGAGCTAATTAAATTTCTGCCACGCATCATAAAAGATGCTTAGTGTTATCCACTGCACTGGTCGGCAGAATGTGCGCCCTGCCCTACACGATGAGTAAAACTGAAGCTAAATGTTGACGACAGCTTCTGGATTAAATTTCTATCACATAAAAGCGGTCCAATGTGTACATTCATATGTGCTATTCAGTCAAATAAAATCTGCATATAATACATCTTGTAATTATTATGCTACGATTAATTCAATAATTTTATTTTATTATGTGAAAATTAAATATTTCATTGTTTAAATGAGCCTTGCTTTGGCAACCCGATTTATTGGCCAAACTTTGATGCAATGCTGCAACAGTTACAAATACTTTCAATTTAGTTTCACTTAACCCCCTAATGCTAGGTGATAAATATGAATCCACAGCTGTCCAGTGGTTCATCCAAGATTTTGTGAGAAGGGGGAAGAGTGATCCGAGAACGCTTAATCAGACCAATCAAGCAAGAAATTAACATTTTAAATGTCAAAAACAATGCATGTCATTTTGACTGAGCCATGGCTCATAAATTTATCACTCTTTCTTGACAAGTATTGTCTCGTATGTCGTCATTAATCCTCCAGACAGGAATTGTCCCTAATTATCACTAGGGTTAATTAAAGTTAGTGTTTTCCCTCCATAATTAAGACAGAAGATAAGCATGCTCGGCGTGAATAAACTCTACAGCAAATCCAGACGACATTTTGGATTTGTTCTGAAGCAAAGTTTTACAGCCGGACGCTCTTCCTGATGCCAACAGTCCGTGTCGAGAAGCACATGAAGAAACCGGATGGAGCCGTTGTAAAGCTCTACATCATTGGGCTGGGCCAAATGACATGTTAGACCTAATATTCTCCATTATAGTGTTTGAAAGACCAATGAATTAGGTGCTACTGTACTTCAGAGAGTGCAGTCATTTCTAACAGTGTAAAGATATCTGTGCAAACCGTCTAAATAGTATTTACCTAGTTGATCTTAGGTCTACTTACAGTTGTAACCTTTAATAAAACAATACAGGCAAGTAAAGACGGATAGTGCCTGAAAAACATAATCCCATTGATCATATTCGTTGTAACAATTTATATACAAAGGAATTATAATACAGCTGTATTATTAACACAAATGTCGACATGGTACTGTTCATTTTAAACACGGTGTCTAGTCTTACCAGCTGACTTGTTTTTATAATCAATGCCTATCACTCCAAGAATAAATATGTTCACGAATATTCTGTTCAGAATCTTCATTCGGACGTTCAGGTACAAAGTATTACCAGATGTTCAATACTTGTCACACGTAAACAAAACAGATCTACACATCAAAATTTATCTAAATGTTTTATCTAAATCAATTTAACTAACTGTAAGCACGGTTCGGAAAACAGCATTGGAGATCTGATTATGTTTTACACATTTGTAGATTCAAAACGCCGCGAGACTTTTTGACAAACCATATGGAAGAGAACAAGTGCTATAGAATTATAGCAATCAGTGACACATAGGTGATCAGTGACACATAGGTGATCAGTGACACATAGGTGATCAGTGACACATAGGTGATCAGTGACACATAAGTGATCAGTGACACATAAGTGATCAGTGACAGCTTGTACTGTTCACGATGATGCATCGTGCACAAGTGACAAAATGTCACTATTGATCAGCTATAAATTATATTGCTAAACAAATTCCATGTGTGTACCACGATCGTACCACGCCATATGGCCTTCATGCAGCTATCTTCACCTATTCTCCAGCCATAATAGGCCGTCAAGGACATTAGTTAAGTCTCTGGAACCTCTGCTCAGCACAGACATCTTGCTCAAGCCAACGGTAGACTACAGAAGCTGATGATTCCTTACACCATCAAACACTGCCTAGTCGTACAAACTGAAGACAACTCAAATCTTTAACAAGCCACCCATTAACCTGCAACCACACTTTGGTTGCCACTGTTTCAAGACTATAACTATTCACGCTGTGCCGCAGCTGTATCAAGCATCGTACACATAGAAGGACAGTTAGAACCGGTTAGTACTGAGAGGCAGAAGTTCATGTACACGGTGACATTAACGTCAAGGACAATCGGTCCTCTACTACGACGGCACGTTCTTTAGAGATGCGTAAGATGTCTTCTGCGAGTTGTTCCACGGTAGTGTACCGTGCCTTGTCGAAGCTGAAGATGTCCCACATCCAGTTCACTACTTGACTCTGTTAACAAACAAAGAACAAATACAGTCGAACAATGAAAACACGGTCGAACTAAGAGCATCAGGAAACTTAGGATGATACTTAAATGTAATCACAAAAAAAATTGTATAACAACGAAGATTATAATAAAAGTAAATAAAAACAGACAGAAATTAAAACACGCTTTGCATAAATAACGGTTAGCAAAACTCGCCCAAATCATTTTATAACAACACTGACATCTGACTCTGCAATAGTTTTGAATCATTTCGAACAAGCCATGCTCCAGAATGATTCCTTAAACTTATCCGAGTACACTGCAGTTCAAGACTTGTACAAGAGTCATCATGCCACTCCCTCAGCAAGCTAAACAATGAGGATGATGTCAATAAAGGAGTGTTCAAAAGTAACTATACGCTTCCTGCTCGAGCCTTAACAGATACGACAAGACTATATTTTGAGTTGACAATTTATTAACACCTAACTCACAAATATGGAAACCAGATGCAAAACCGACGTCAAATGATGATGATGTAGCAAAATATTACACACATCAAAACCCATGGCAACGCACATACTTCAAATCGCAGTCACCATATATATAAAAACATAAAAATACCAACCTTAAAGAAATTACACAATTCCTTCAGTGGACCGTCGGGGCCAAGAAAGCCGAAAGCGAATACGGGACTAGTCGACTCCGAAATTGTATAGAAATGCGATATAAATCCTTTCGGATACTGAAAATACAATTTTATGAAACAGATTATTCAATGCAAAACTTTACTTAAGTTCAAAAATTTCTCTGATATTACATGATCCATAAATTATACATGTATACAAAAGAAGTGTACTTCAAAATAGACCAGCGACATCTGGCATTACCATATGCTTACCATGTTTTTAAGTGCTTAACGGCATGCACCGACCTGGTTAACAAAGTAGTTTAAGTTAATCGTAACTATAGTCATGGGTATAGATCCCTCAGGGATGGGAGACGCGTCCCAATCAAAGTTGGAGGGGACATGAAAGGCTGTCCCTTCAATACTTCGACCCCCTTCCAGGTCTGAACACCCTTAATTGGTTGAGGGGACGGGATAGTAAATGTCCCCATCAATTAAATACACTCGTCCCCCTCAATGAGAAAAACCTGATCTTCGCCCTTGACTGTTCAAGAAAAATAAGAAAGCAAACACCTTTCATGTCAAAAAGTGACCCGAGTTCCGACTGGATAGTCCACACCTCAAATTTGAAAGGGCTTTCCATATGCAGTTGATAGAAAGTGCAAGCACTCCACTAGTGGCTTACAATGAATTGTTTCCTGTAAACTAGCCTCAGTAATCTATGGCTGTTATTAAAATAATGTCTATGAGATGGTCATTGTGATAGCAATGCACAATTTGCACATGACAGGTCTGTTATGATAATGCTGTCTATGACGATGAGGATGATGTAACTTATGCTGTAACAAGAGACAATAACAATGACAATGTGTGTCAATAACAAATCAACTACACATCTTTACCAACAGACCATAATAATAATAAAAAACTTTCTAACTATCATATCTGATTTAAAATGCCAAACTTGATATTATGAGAGGACACTATATTGATGATACTTCGTAACCCCCCCCCCCAAAAAAAAAGAAAATCAGGTCAAAACAAACAGGTTACAGACCAACGAAGGAGGAATCAGACACAAATCTACTTACCTTCAGCATGGTTCGCTTAGCTTTCAACACCGACCATACAGCCGTCGATAATGCCTACAATAAAAGTAAAAGCATTAATTAAAAAGATTGAAGCTTGTATTTCAAATGCTTTGGTAATACAGGCAAGGGGGCGGGTAAACAATTTAGTGTCCTTTGCAATGTGACAAATTTTCCAATGATAAAGAAGAAATGGCATAAAAGTAGTGTAAAAAAACTTATATTAAAGCAGCTCATTTTACAACTAACACAAATGCTAACTTAATCGGAGCATAAAGAATGTTCAAACTGCATCGCTTGTCCTGTTCTTCGCATTAATCATAGTTTTACAACGTTACATGCAACTGTCAAATTGTCAACACTTTCCTAGGTCATTATTCACAATACTGGCGCATAATTCTCTCAACGTTAAATCATCGCTCAAAAATTGTTCTTAACCAGTTTGTCCGATTGGCAATCATGTAGAAATGTAAACTATACCTTTAAAACTATAATATCATTACTCGTGAGACTACAAAAATATTCTGTATAAATAATTAGTTAAGAGCTACAAGTTGCACTATGCTGACTTTGTGAAAGTTTGTTTGTTTACCTTCTGTAAATCAAGAAATACTTCTTACTTTAAACCTCTCCTAGTGTTCTGCTTCCCACTGAAAAATCAGACTCGCTGATAAGACTAAAAACCAGCACGAGAAAAGGGGCTTGAATAATTGAGGCAGCGGAGCCTGAATCAGAATAGCGTGTAAACGAGCACAATGTCATGCTACTGAAAGCGACCAATAAAACACCATCAACTCGTGTGTTGAGAAACTGACACTGAAGCTCACTCTCAACATCAGAACGTAAACATGAGCAATGTTCAATGCATTACAGAGAGAAACAATTCATTGGATCGAGTTCCAACGATTGCAACAACGATGGCAACAATGACAACAACTCATTGAACAATCGTATGAGCGTGTGATTAACATACCATTTCCTTGAACCCGGTAGTAAGCCACCGGTTCTGAAGTATAGCCGTTACAGATGCTGGAGGATTGTCCAGATCATCGAAAGCGTCGAAGAGAAGAAAATCTAAGACTACATCATAGAATGACATCGTCTTAACCTAACAACAGGAAAACAATGTAGAGTAAGCCTCGAAACAGAAGAGTATACAAAAAACGACGAACAGATGATTATTATAGTAAAGTGCACTTTTAAGCCAAACGAATTACTGCATGCAAGTTGCACCATAAACAATATTAACATTAATAACAAAATAACTGTCTATCTTCACATCTTAAGTTTGCTACTCCAGAATTTACTGTAACTTTCAAATGTAGGCTATTATTTATTTTATACACGCATCCAAATTATCTCAGTCAAGTCAATAATAAATTACTGCCATATTCACAACTATGTAAAAGCAAACAGAATGCAATAATACTGTTAAGTGACAATTCACAGAAGAAATACACAAATATTTAAAACTCAAATTGTGAAAGTAAACAGATCAACTCGTTAAACAGAAATCAGAATCACAGCGTGACAGAAATTTCGAATAAATACATATCTATGCCAAAAATTGTTCTTAGTTATCGTCGATGCCAAAAATGTTCTAAATTATCATCATCATCATTACCCGTGTATAGTCTACCATTCGCTTTCGCAGATGTCTGTGCTAAGCACAGGCATAGACTTAAAATAATGTTCCCTGAGGGCTTGTTATGACTGCACTATGGGTCAAACAAGGGTCCATAACATAACGCAGCAAAATCCAACTAATCAAGCAGCATTTGTTCAACAACTATGAGGCTCTATAACTATGAGGCTTTACTAAGTCACACCACGTATTGGCAAGCATAAAAATATCTTACCCCTCTTCCTTTCAACTCGTCCTCAATATCGGCATTATTGTCCGAGTCTTGAACATAGGCAATCATCGCGTCGTAAGACGTGAGAAAATCCTCTGGATCCTGTGTTGTAAATATATTAGATTTATCATGCATTTATTACATTTATCGCAATAAATCAGACTGACGTCAGATACATCATAAGCAGAAATACCTAGTATATAAAAGCAGACTGGGTAATAGTCAGCACTCAGTCTGCTCGAGATTTGGAGAGAACTGCGGCCGCATAGATGCAGCCAGAAATATTTTGGTAGCATCCGACTCACTTTAATTAACTCTAGGGCTGACATACGAACGAAACCAGTCTGAACGACAATGATGACAATGATGATGTCACTACACTCATGGATCTTCACGATGTCACTACACTCATGAATCTTCATGTCACTACACTCATGGATCTTCTTCATGTCACTACACTCATGGATCTTCATCATGTCACTACACTCATGAATCTTCATGTCACTACACTCATGGATCTTCATGTCACTACACTCATGAATCTTCATCATGTCATTACACTCATGGATCTTCATCATGTCACTACACTCATGGATCTTCATGTCACTACACTCATGGATCTTCATGTCACTACACTCATGAATCTTCATGTCACTACACTCATGGATCTTCATGTCACTACACTCATGAATCTTCATGTCACTACACTCATGAATCTTCATCATGTCACTACACTCATGGATCTTCATGTCACTACACTCATGGATCTTCATGTCACTACACTCATGGATCTTCATGTCACTACACTCATGAATCTTCATCATGTCACTACACTCATGGATCTTCATGTCATTACACTCATGGATCTTCATCATGTCATTACACTCACGGATTTACAGACCAGGCTCCTTGTGAATTAACATGTCATCCTTCACTCAGCAATTTAGCAGCTTCAAAACATGATTCCATATAATCATAACATTTTACAGGTAATAATTACAGACTAGAGCTACGCCCACAGCCTGGGCAAAGGCAACACAAGCAGTGGCACAAAGCACAGCACAAGCCGTTGCACAAAGTGTGGCAGAAACCGTACACCAAAACTATATGTAAGCTTCTGCCCTTACAATCTATTGTATTCCAATACTGGCGTGTAGGAAATCAAGTGCTCCTAGCCTCCTACATTGTTAAATTCCAGGCTGCGCTGATAACCTACAGGCAGTGGCAAGAAAAGCCCCATCAATGTCATCAGATAAAGATCCACACAATCCTACCTTATCAGCATTCGTCAGCAAACCAGAGATCACGTTTCGACCTAAAGAAGTAAACCACTCGCGATTTTCTTCCATAGAAAGTAGGTTCTAAAATAAAACACGAAATAGCCATCAGCGATGAACACAGACGAGATATGGTCAAACAAGCAACTACTACATTAAATTAGTTATAATTCTGAACTGATCCGGCGAATTAGTAATTACAAATTTGCATCAGAGACATTAGGGTTGACAGAAACAGCAACACGTTAACGTTATCATCAGTAACGTATGCCAAATAAACCTCACAATGTACTTAAAAAAGCGACAGGTAGCTCTGTCTATCAAGCACTCCACTTGTGTGCAAATGTTCCCAGGATAGATTCACAGGACAGGTTGTCTTACCATTTACAAATCTTACAGGGTTAAGTAAGCTCCATCATTCCTGCTGATGAGCAATAGGTGGTCAGCTACATGCCGACCTAGAAGATGCCAAATACTTTACGTGGTATGCATATATATAAATAAAACATATAAAGCCTCATTTGAATTCAACAATTTCATAAGACATATAGATTTAAATTTAATAGTAATCAAACTGTTTGCGGTTAACTGGTCCACGACCGGATAACGTCAGAAATCAGCCAAAGACAACGAGACATCCAAATGACGGTGCTCACCTTAAATGCTAGACGGACACAGTGTAGTTTTGCCAGAAACTCCGTGTCAGAAGAGCAATTCACCATTTTCGTTCTAAAAAACAATAAACATTCAGAAAGATGTTTGACTAAACATTTTTAACCATCGATAAAAGGCATTCCAAATTACAATCCCGTGCTTCATAACTTCATGCAAAGTGCCTCACACCAATTCATAGTTATTAAACAATAATTAATGTTAATTAGTCAATAAAACATCTTACTGCCTGAAATTTAATCATAATGTGAATTCATGACGACAGACAATCGTTATTCATTGCAATGATATTCAAAGTGGTCTAATTAAATCCCAACATCGCGAATAATATGAAGCTAATAAAACAGTATTAAATAAAAGTCTTAATAGGAAGCAGACAGTAAATCCTAATTCTTTGTTCCCCATACACGCTCGTACAAGTGAACACAGTTGCAGTCAAGACTAACCTCAACACTCTGCACACAATGGAACCGTGCAAGCGTACACAGGAGTCAAGACTAACCTCAACACTTTGCACGGAATGGAGCCGTGCAAGCGTACACAGGAGTCAAGACTAACCTCAACACTCTGCACGGAATAGAACCGTGCGTCAGTTCGAGGAGACCTGCTTCGTAGAGAGCCAAGTGCTGGAATGTCTCTCTTTGATCATCCAAGTCTGACAGATCAGCCATCTACAAACAGCACCAGACACCAAGCATGTGTAGTACATTGTGTCTACAAACAGCACTACATCCTTCCTCAAGACATCAAGCAAGTGTTGCACATCATGTCTAGATACAGCACCATATCTTACTCGGTATTGATAGAACTTCATGTCCAGATACAGCACTACATCCTCCCCTCACTTATTCAGCAATGATAGAACTTCATGTCTGGATACAGCACTACATCCCAATTCTAGTCATCAAGCAAGGGTAATACAATAAGTCTACATGCAGCACTAAATCCTCACTTCAGTCACTGAACAAGGGCTGTTATTCTTTGCTACACCATTAGAATGAAATCAACACACAAGTCTCCTGCACAATTAATTCATTATTAACCACATTACAGCCATTATGATAAAACCTTCAATTCATATTTCTAACAATGATGATGTGATAAGTAATCAAATAGCTTTGCAACAACAACACTCATACACCAAGATGTACACTGAGATGTACACTAAGATGTACACTAAGATGTACACTAAGATGTACACTGAGATGTACACTAAGATGTACACTAAGATGTACACCAAGATGTACACTAAGATGTACACTAAGATGTACACTAACATGTACACTAAGATGTACACTAAGATGTACACTAAGATGTACACCAAGATGTACACTAACATGTACACTAAGATGTACACCAAGATGTACACTAAGATGTACACTAAGATGTACACTAAGATGTACACTAACATGTACCCTAAGATGTACACTAAGATGTACACTAAGATGTACACTAAGATGTACACTAAGATGTACACTAAGATGTACACTAAG
>JAQFYQ010000051.1:0-24545 GCA_034694885.1 Buchholzia appendiculata | reverse complement strand
ACACACACACACATATATATATATATATATTTATAATATATACTCACAGATATATTTATTGCTTTCATTTCAAACAATTTACCCACGGCATATAGTCTACATAGGATTTTTTTTATAATGTATTGCACGAGAACTCTTAATACCCATTGGGTCTAATGTCAGTTCAGATATTAAAACAAATGGACAAAACTGACCTATTACATAATTTCAGTATGGCTTGAACACAGGGAGCGTTGTATTATTTCATGCATTGGACTAATTGTCTATAACGAGATTTTACTATTTTTACATACCTGATACCCTTAAGAAGTTCCCAATTTTTTCGTATTTTTTATTAATTAGGGACTAACTTTAACTAACTTTAACTTGCGCAATAGCTGTCAATTTGTGACTAAATTTGGAGTTGAAGCTTTGCTCTAATTCCTAAAGGTTCTAAAGCTGCAATGTACGCAGAAAAAAACATTATTCATTAATTTCTTTTTACCTTGCCTTTGTCATCTTGAAGATTTTCTTTATCCGTGGCACTTGAAATCGGATCAGTTTTCAGATTTTCAGTTGGAATTTTAGCAGCGGCATCTATTCAAATAAAGTAAAAATTATAAATTAAATCTGTGACTAAAAGAACAATGCATGGGCGGCAATAATAAGACCTTAATCTTCAATTGAGGTTCGGAGAACATTTTTGGACCGATGCATATATAAATAAACAAAATTTATATATATATATATATATACAGGGTCCAAGACCAAGACAAAGACCAAAACCGGGAGGTTCGAAGCCATGACCAAGATCTTGGGGTTCGAGACCAAGACCAAGATTAAGACCGGTGTTACAGTTTAGACACCGGATCAATTTAAACAAAATCCAAAAGTTGATACAAATCAAGATCATAATTATATAGCCAGAAGGCTATATATGATCTGGGAAGGACCTTTGGCCACCCACCCGTGCTCATCGGCCTAGTCGGTCGGTGGTTAAGTTATGCATAGTAATACGTAAGACAAATAACCATCGCCAGGACCTGTCTTCGGACAGAGCACTATCAGCATCATCATGATCATAATATGTTTAGCATCTAGTGTTACAGTAAACATCGTGTGGAGCTAGTGTAGGCATAATTTGTGTTAATTCGTGTGTTTCAGTTGTATTCCTAATAACAGATTGCATGCTGTCTAAACTAATGTAGCTTGCTTTTTGGTTAATAAGTGTGAACCTATAGTTTTCATTAATATCAACTGATAATTTTCATGTATTGCGTCATATGTTTGCAATTCAATGCGAATTCGTGTCGTTATCTATATTGCTTTTAGTTAAGTGGCTTGTTGGCTTCTGATTGGTTTATTTTGTTCAGATGGTGTAGAGCTTATTTGATTTAAATTGTTCTTTCATGTCTTTTTGGCATATTGCTGATGCAGTATCAAAAGCCATGCCTACAATATGTATTCTAACTCTTGAATTATTATCTAATTAGTATATGTGTAACTATTATTGAAGTAGTTGATATGTAAACTAATAGTTGCATCATGGCAAAATAAAATTGTATGGTACCTGCGGGGGTAAAAGATATCAGTTTAATCATAACTGATTAAACTGATAAATTTTATTAATAGAAAGAACGAAGGAAACGGGGAATTCCTACTTTATTTTACGAATGGCAAGTCAGTCGTTTGTGGACAGATAATAATAGAAAGAGTAGGAACCAAGACTAATCAAAACGGTCGATCACTTTATGTCGACACGTTCTGACGACCTAGTTACTTTATCTAGGTCATGGCTTCGAGGCTATTTTAAAGTTTTTTGTAAACATAGCAGTAATGAGTCATAATGAAAGAACGCAAAATTTGGCCGTTTGACACGGTCTGACACGTCAGACCGACTTTATGAATTGCTTTCATATAATCCATCTAATTTTTTTAAGCGCAATTTTTTAAACGCAGGGTGTTTAAAAAAATTGCGTTAAAAAAATTAGATGGATTATATGAAAGCAATAGACCGTTTTGGGATAATAATTTGTAGTATAAATATATATATAGGTGATTAAACGCGCGTGTGTGTCAGAAAAGCCTAAAATAGCATTGAATTTCGCACAAATTTCAAGTTTTCTACAAAGTTAAGATATACGCCGTGTTGATATTAATTTGATTGTTTGCTAGGCATTTGCTTGAAATAATTTGAGCTTTTTGACGAATATTTTTATTTTGGGGGAAAATCTCAAAGGTTTGTGTGAAATTCATAGGCATTTTACAATGTACAGGACGATTTTCTGCCACACACGGGCGTTTAATCAGCTAGATATTATGTAACACTATAAATTATTATCCCAAAATGGTCTATTAGTTATTAGATTTTTCAAATGCATCACCAAGCAGAGATTTTCTCAGTGTATGTAATTTCTCCATGCCTTGCTATGTAGCTCGCCAGAGAAAGTCATCTACCGGAGCTCTTGGAGTCGTGACGTCACTGAGTGGCACTTCTGGCACGAGTTCGTCCTCACTTGTAGACGAGCCAAGTCGGTCAAGGTCAAGGGTCGGGAGCTCCCAGTCCCAGCGTACGTTCACCAATATTTGCTGAGTTTATAGATATGTCACTTTGTAGTCAATTGTAGTATCTTGGCATACTCTCATTGCAATGATAATAATAATATTTGTGTGCAGTTCTTATTTTAGCTATGTATTGTTTGGTGTAAGTAGTGTTTTAGATTTCTTTTCAGATCTCGAAGTTATTTAAATAAATAGACCAACAACGTACTATTCGTGAACATCTATATATTAAATTCCTACGTGCCTATTGTTTATTAGTGAATCTTAATCACATGTACATGTGCAAACTCAACTCAATGACTCCATTCCTGTAGAAAAGTTAACACTAGGGTTTTATTTTTGTGTGGTTGTGTACAGCTGGAAGCAGGTCTAACTCTCCGACCTCCAGGTACAGTTACATCACGCACATTCAACCGGACGGAATGCCGTCGTACAACGGGGCTTCCAGGGTCCGATCTCGGACGGGACTCGCGAGGAGTCAGAATTCTAGTCGTGAGGCGAGTCCTAACCGACTTACCGGAGGTAAACATTTAGTGTACGATATGTTCAAATTATTCCTACATGTTTTACACGAGTCAGATTTATCAATAAACTAATTTTTCGCTTTATAAACAGGTCAACATAGTTATGCATAATTTGTATGTATCAGAAATTAGAAGTATGGTACTTGTTAATGATCAGTATGCAGTAGAATTGAACAATGTACAAGTTACAGCAACATGTTTTATAATCGTTAAACCTGGAATCATAAGCATTGTACTCGTGCAGATATTGTTAGCTGCACAATACGGCTGTTTAACGATTGCATGTTAATCAGTAAAGGCATGTTTTCAATATTGTCAACATCATACGAAATATCATGTGATTATTTTTAAAGTTTGCTCTTTAAATGTGAAATTGCAGTGCATAATAATTTATTTCTGGATCAGTACACACATACCAAGGCACTACTTCTTTGTGTTGTTGTGATGCAAAATTGGTGACATCAAACTGCTACGAAACTTATCGGACTAGGCAACTTGTCGGACATTGAAACAGGTCTGAAATGAAAGCCCGAGTTAAAATAATGTTGATACAGTAGATAAACAGATGCTATCTTTTTGTAGAATAATTCTTATTGCTTGTTATGATGTGGTAATTGCGTAAAGGTCGAGAGCGTCGTCCGAGTGGTAGCTCTGTGAAGTACCGACAGCGACTGGGCGGGCCGCAGAGGGTGCCGTCACAAGGAGACGAACTAGAGTCCGCTGTTGCTGGAGCTCTGGTAGGCATTTCATGCTTCATACTGACGCTTACTTGCTAATTCTCTAGCTCTCTGTCTATTTAATCTTTCCGTCTCATTGCACATACGTTGCATTGAATCCAGGGGGATAGGGTAAGAGAATGATATAGTTTCTTTTAGTGTAGTTAATATGACGAAGTTGTTCAGGAGATGAATAATGGTTGGCTTGTCTGAGTGTCTTATTGTGTAATTATTGAATTACGTGAAGCAACTATGCGAAATTGCTAATACACAATGTCGGAAGAAATAAGCATGTGCGAATATTATAGAACGTGTAAATTTTTTAAAATATTATCGTACTGTACAAAACCGTAGTAAATATGCATGATGGTTATTTTGTTTTCAAAATCTAAGCCCATGGGCTGTAGGAGAAAAACTGCTTAGCTATAAATCTAAACTTCTGATGAATCTGTCCCAGATCAGTGATTCCGCTTTCATCTATTGAATTCTGTGCATGTGCTCAAGTGTTGTATCGTATTTGAAACGTATGAGCAAGTGTTTTAGGATTGCAAGCTTTATGTTCTACAGAGCTGTGTTGTAACTTGTAGCGAGGATCGACGGCGAGAGGAGGTCGAGCGGATCAGTACGACAGCGATGACGCGAGCGAGACGTCGAGTATCTGCTCCGCTGAGGGAGCACTGAGGATGTACGGCAAGCAACTCACCGAGGTAAGATGTATGGCAAGCAACTCACCGAGGTAAGATGTATGGCAAGCAACTCACCGAGGTAAGATGTATGGCAACCAACTCACCGAGGTAAGATGTACGGCAACCAACTCACCGAGGTAAGATGTATGGCAAGCAACTCACCGAGGTAAGCAGCATTTGGACTGCTTGTCAATCGTCTGATCTTGCTTGTAGATTTTATGAATCCTACTGTAACTGTAAGCCTTATTAATTTTATAGTAGTTATTAATTAAGCGAAGACATTGTTACACCTTTTCTTGATGTAGTTAATGCTAAATCTGTCAGCTTGATCTACAGAAGCCGGGAGGTTCAATATTCATACGATTAGTGAAATTGAATATTCATAAGATCAATGAAGTTTATTATTTATGAAATGGGTGCAGTTGAATATTCATTAGATCAATGTAGTTGAATAAGATTAATGGAACTCTGTTATTTGTTATAGGATACGACGGAGATAATTGCGTACATGAGCAGTGCTTCCTGGTCTGATCGGAGGGACGGTCTCCTAGCTCTACACAACCTCTTACGCAATCACAGAAGTCTTACGTATGTTTTACTTCATATTACTGTACTCGGTCAGATTGAACTTCGTAATTAGTGTTTTTGATTACTGTACGCTTTCTGGATTATGAGCCCTGGATTATAAACAAGTTGTTGAAAATGGAGAGCTGTCTCTGTTCGATTGCAATATTCACAGAATTCAGACCAAAACAGCAGTATGTCGACTGCATTGGCTTAGCTTAAAAGTAGCATCAAATTGAGTTATACTTATTTGTTTATGAAGTCGTATCATTCAATCCGGACAACCTGGTTATCACTTCTTCTCGATTATTATTGTACGGTATTTTAGTTGTTTACTTTATTGTTGATTTATAATGACGACTTAATAATGGCTACTTAGTTGGTGAATATGATGCATTAGTTTTCAGCGTTGTGCACACTCAGTTGTTATGATGAGTTTTAAAAATGATTGGTAAAAAAATGATTGATAAGTAATTAAAAATTAAAATTAATACAGAGTAATTAATAGATTGGTGAAAGATTGTTTAAAAGTGAGAGATGAATGACTGTGCTTTGTGTTACGACTGACAGACGCGCGGAGTTGAAGCGAGTGACCGACATCTGCGCGAAGATGTTCCACGACCCGCACGGCAAGGTCTTCAGCATGTTCATCGACGTCCTTGGCACCCTCATATCCGTACACCACGAAGACCTCGACGACTGGCTGTACATACTCCTCACACGGCTCATCAGCAAGACTGGTGCCGACCTCCTCGGATCTGTCCAGTCTAAGATACTCAAGACAATCGATACAGTCAGGTAACCACCTTCGTTTGACATTCGTAATTGTCATAGTTTTATGTTTGAATATACCAGAAAACCAGATGTGATATTTTCAACCAAAAACACATTTATGACACCTTTTTTTAAATTTACATGCTGGACTGGAGTTAACTGTCATAGTAGCAGGCCACAAATGCAACAAATAATAATTTGTTGTTGCTAATGAACTTTGAAAATTAATAAATGTAATACAAGATAATGTACCAAAAATTAATATAAAGTAATTTATGGTTTACTTGATTTTGTTTATTTGTGATATAAAGTCATTACTTGATATCTTGATCTTTCTGTCTGAGGACTTCGTTTTTGCTGCCTGAAGTTTTGGGTCATTGTTAGGCTGTCTTAGATATCTTAGACCTTAGTCTTGAGGATAGATATTTTTTTGCATTTGATAACCGATGCAACTTTTGAGATCCGGGTTGTCAATGTGCTATTGACTGTCAGTGGGTAAGCAACAATAACAACAGCAAATGGTGTTGAATTATTTGCATTTGTTAACAATGCTTGCCAGCTCTGAGTAATTACATATGCGAGATTGTTTGTTCTTGATTGTTTATTGTTGATATGTTTTGTTTGTAGAAATTCCTTCCCCACGAGTCAACAGTTTAGTCTTATTGCCAAGTTCATTATCGACCAAACGCAGACACCGAACCTGAAGGTAAATATCGGCCCTTCTCACGTATTTATTGGTGTACTGTTTGATAGGTTGTGTGAGGTGTTTTTTATATTCAAACACAATTTATTGTTGATCGTTAAAAGTTCCATTAATTCCATTGCTACATTAATGGATTACTCACTAATTAATTGCCTATTGCTTATAATTAATGTCTTATTTGTTGAAATTTGTTGTATGCAAAATGTTGGTACTTGTTTGCGTGAGCATTGGTACCTAAAATGATCATTTTTAATGGTTTGCAGAGTCTATGAATTGACATAATCTAATTAAAAGAATGATTAAATAAAAGTAAATGAATGACTCCAAAATAATGTTCACACTGTTAAATTAATTGGAAACATCATTATTATATTACACTTTTGGACACTTTATCCTTTCCACTGCAGCTGTTATTTAGGACCGCTACACTAATGCTAATAGGTATTTCATCTGCTAGTTTTACCACCGACAAAAATTAAATATAGGTTTTTGCATTTGTGTATATATTTGATAATGTAGCAATTTAAATGCAATTGTGACTATTAAATAAAGATATTATTACAAATATATTTATTAACTTCAACATAAATGTAATTTTTATGTTTTATTTGTTTTTTGCGATGCAGGTTAAGGTAATGAAATGCAACATATTATTGGAGTTAGTAGTTAATCGTGTAGATTGGATGTATCGTTGTGTCTTGTGCCTTGCATTCTTACTTTGATATGTTGCATGCTGAAAATTTTGTAGATATGAACTTTATATAGCTCAATATTGATGTAGACTAACCATGCCATTGAATATGCATGTACAATTCTCTGTGATACTCGTTCTCTGTTCAGTCTGTGATAGAATTGTGATGTGACGTTTAGTTGTTGTTGTACCAGTCTCAGTATTTCTTATTGATTTTTCAGCAGTATTCAGTAATGTGTGTGTATTTATTTGCTCGCTGTTTGAACTATCTTTTACGTGCATCTTTTTGTTGCAAGCGGATTAAATCCGTGCAATCAAGCGGACTGATTACTATTTCACTAGATTCTAGTGTAATACTAATTAAGTTGTGATAGAGAATACATGGTTGGGTCTCCCAGCTTTTACGCCCATATATAACTCGCTGTAGCAGATCGCTTTTCTTTGTGATCCTCTCTACTGTCACTGTTGCATTGTATTTGTATACGTGTCGTGTTGTCCTCATTGCATGAATAGTTATTTAAGATTTGTTTTCTTAGAATTAAACAGCGCTGAATCGTCAAGAATGTTTGGATCTCTATGATAATGAATCGCTGAGCGTTTGGAAACAAAAACGACCATATTGATCGATTTTATTTACTTGTTATATAAGTAAAAGTTCCCTTGTGTCGCTTGCTTTATTTCTATCATATGTGCTTTTTGTTATGTACCACTAGTCAATGTTATCAACGATTTGTTTTGCTGCTGTGAGAGAGTATGAATCTTCTGCATCGTTGATCTTGTGCATGGCATGTCTCTAAGTTGTAGTTAGTTAATCTTAATTGAAGCCTCTGACTGACAAACAGAATAGTTAATAACTGTTTGACATTATTGCAATTCTCAGTAGTGACTGTTGTAACAAATTTTGTGTGAGATGAAACGGTTGGATTTGCAACTTTCCAACTGGTATGGTAGTTGTATTAGCCAAGAGCCTGAGACATTTATAGCTGTCTGAATGATTTATGACTGTGACTATGTGTAAATATAAGACACAAATTCCAGAAAGTAATGACACTTAATTAACAGTGAAATAATGATAGACAAATATTATTTGTTCTAAGATGAAGTTAAATTTGTTAACTTGAGACAATGCATTGATGACGTAAGCTCTATGAGGTCTGGGTCGTAGTGTGGTCCTCTCTGGGTATAAGTCGGAGTCGCCCGGTGAGTGCAAGGTTCATTGTGGGCTCGGTTTTCACAGTCAGATCATAGACCCAACAACGTAAAATTAGATTCACTGTTTTCTTATATGTACTCGACAAGACAACAAGTAAAAAGTTATCTGTATCAGAAATAAATCAGACCATACATTTTGGCTCCCTCTAACCATTTTTTTAAATGCAATACACTTTGTGAGCGGAAGTGCATGTTATTAATAGTGTAAGTTTTACACCTACAGTATATTGAAATTGTAGCAGCGCATTAAATTGTCGTTGTTAAGTTCATGCCATGGACTGTTTGTAGGTGAAGGTGTCTCTGTTAGAATACCTTCACAGTGTTATACAGTTGATGAGTCCCGAAGACTTCGTCAGTTCCAGTGACACGAGGCTCGCTGTCTCGCGTATCATCACCTGGACGACGGAACCGAAGAGTGTCGACGTGCGCAAGGTAGAGTATTGTTATGTGCTAGCTTATGTTATCATTGATATGATTCATTTGAAATCACGAAAGTGCCATGTCTAATAAGATTCTTTCACCGTTTTACAGTTGTACGATGCTTTTCAGAATATTATGATCAATTGACTCACTCATTGGGACCATATTTCTTTCGGCGGCCTTTTGGCAAGTCATTTTCACTTCAATGATTATCCAATGGTACTATTATTATTTATCATAATAAATGAACTTTTAATTTATTAAAGATTGAACAATTAATGTGTCAAACTTCTTTTCTAAACTTTCTTTGAACTCCGTTAATAAATCAAGTAAACTCTGAATGTTTGTATTTACGGATGACGAATGCTGTTGTTGTATTAAAGAATGATGAGTAGAACAAGCTGTAGCTGTATTTGAATGGACTGATGTTTCTCAGGCGGCTCAGCTCGTTCTCATCGCTCTGTCGGATCTCAACAACGCCGAGTTCACAACGATGCTCTCCATTCTACCTCGTACATTCCAGGTCAGTGCACTTCATTCCAGGTCAGTGCTTCATTCCAGGTCAGTGCTTCATTCCAGGTCAGTGTTTCATTCCAGGTCAGTGTTTCATTCCAGGTCAGTGCTTCATTCCAGGTCAGTGCTTCATTCCAGGCCAGTGCTTCAATTCCATGACAGTGCTTCATTCCAGGTCAGTGCTTCATTCCAGGTCAGTGCTTCATTCCAGGTCAGTGCTTCATTCCAGGTCAGTGTTTCATTCCAGGTCAGTGCTTCATTCCAGGTCAGTGTTTCATTCCAGGTCAGTGTTTCATTCCAGGTCAGTGTTTCATTCCAGGTCAGTGCACTTCATTCCAGGTCAGTGTTTCATTCCAGGTCAGTGTTTCATTTGAGGTCAGTGCACTTCATTCCAGGTCAGTGTTTCATTCCAGGTCAGTGCTTCATTCCAGGTCAGTGCACTTCATTCCAGGTCAGTGCACTTCATTCCAGGTCAGTGCACTTCATTCCAGGTCAGTGCTTCATTCCAGGTCAGTGCTTCATTCCAGGTCAGTGCTTCATTCGTGGACAGTGTTCCTAAAATTCCAGGTCAGTGTTTCTTTTGAGTTTGAAACTCTGTTCATTTGAGATTTCTACATGTGACAGTTGGTCAAGTTTTCTGTTATGTGGACCTGTTATTTCATCATATTTTCTACTGAGTAGCTCAATTGCAGTTGATTATAGAATGCTTACCTTGTACTGTAAGTCTGAATGTTGTTCGTTGTCAGGACGGAGCGAAGCGAGTTCTGCAGAAACGTCCGAAGATAACGTCGAGTCACGAGCGAGAACCGACGTCATCCATGTCCGCTGGATTTCGTTACCAGACTCCGAACACACATCGGCGACCGATCCCTGGAAGCGCCGGCTCCGACTACGAGTACCGGATGAACAGGGAGGACATCTACAACTCCATCAAGCAGACGTCGGAGGACATCCACGGGCTCGTTCATCCGGCTCACGATGATCTGTCAGAGGGGCATGGTGCCCGGGGGAGGGAGGAAGGAAACGGCCACGGTGCCCGGGGTAGGGAGGACGGCACCAGGCTGCCTTTGAACGGATCGAGAGAGTCACATAGCAAGAACACGACGCTGACGGATAGGTCATCAAAGTCGCCTGTACATCAGTCGAGTCGTTCCAAGCGGAATAGCGAGTCTAACGGAAAGGAAAACGATGTAAGATTTTGTGGAAATATTTAGGTGAAGTTAGAACGTGTTGAGAATACGGTTTATGATTGATTCGGAAAAAAATGGTAAGTATTAGATGTATTTGTAACATAGCTGATGGATTAAGCAAGTGGTTAACATAGTCAGTGGTCTCATACCAGACCTACATGAAAATATTGAGCTTTTACTTGTACTCATATGACAGTTATATTGTGGTTGTACTTGTTCTTATATAGAAGTTATATTTAGCTTATACTTCATGTTCTTTCAGCAGGTAAGGTAGGGTTGGGTAGATACTTTTGCGAGGCAATGGTCTAATAATTAGATGCTACATTTTACATGCTTCAATTTCTAATTGTTTTTGATGTGCAATCTGTTGAAAGGCTGAACATGAAGTGACTTGTGAACAATATGTGGCTTTCTGGTTGCTGTCATATTTTCAATAAAAGATTTGAGCATAGCTCCTTAAATTTTTTTTATCGTGTCATAAGTTTTGTATGGTGTTCAATGTCATGGCAAACTGTTGATAATTGATCTGCTACATTTCAAGCATTTGAATAATATCTGTGCCGGAAAGTTTTCTCTCTCTATCATTTAAGTCAAAGTTAATCACAAAAATCTAGAGTTTAGATTTGTCTGGTATTAAAAATTAAACTGATAACTTGCCTGCTACGGTAGCTGTGGATGATACCTTGTTGCTTGTATGTTGTGTAGTATACATCATACGTGAAGTCGGCCGGTGAAGAGCTGTACAGCGGCATTATGAAAGCAGGTCAGTTTCAGTTCTGATACTGGATACGAGTGTTATTATTATTCAGCCAGGATTATTTCCTTTGTAGCATGTTTAGTCTGTGTAACTCAGAAGTGAAATTGTTCTTGTGAGATATTTGACACTTGGCTTCGTTTATTTTGAACATCATATTTCTTGATTTCTTACTGACCGGAACTCTTTGAGAACATTTCTTTTTCTACTTTGTTATGCGTTTTCTGTCGGTTCATTCTTTATTAATTAGCTTTATGAAATGTACTTGATTTCTAAAGACTAATGTTACACATTGATATTTCCATGTGATAATGAGAATGTTAACTTAGTTTTTTTGCAGTGTGTGGTAGAAATAGGTATAATTAGGCATAAATTGAAATTTGTCTTCATTATTATCATGCGTTGTATTGCAGACACAGACGGTGATCAAGTCGACGATAATGATGCAATTCAAGAAATCTTGATTGAGCTGTCCAATCACAACGAACGGTAAGCAGTATTGTTGTGCTGTAGATTTCTGATTTAACATTTAGACTCCTCCCTCCCCCACCCCCAGCCCATTGTTTGCAGGATGAGATGTTATGTGTTGTGGTAAACATTAAGTTGTAAAATACAGTGAGAATTGTGTTGTATAAATAATTTGCACTCAGAATTTCCAACTCAACCCAATAGCTTAATGAGTTCAATGTCAGAATTTGCATTGCGATCCAATCAATTTGTACTGCATAAAACAATTTGTGCTTCAAGCTATTTGAGCTACACTACAGTGTGATGCAATTTCAGCTGTGATTGATCTATAATTTGCTTGTGCTCATTTTGATCCAGGTGTAATGATTGGTGATGCCAAGTGTAAGTGATGTCTGACACGCCCATGTTGATTTTGAGAAATGAAACATGATAGGATAATATTGACAATAATGGCAATTTCATAAACCATACACTATACGTATTACTGATGTGTCATTTAGTTTTAAAAGAAAAAAAATTGGTACCGTTTTTCTGATTATTGTTAGATTTATTTCAGATGCAGGCCGTTATTGAGTGATATAAATTATTGTTTCCTTTTTGTTAATTACGTGAAAAACTTGTTTTATAATGTGTTTGTTATACATTAATTGAATTAATGGTGAAACGTTTGAATAATTGATTGTTTACAGTTTTATTCTTGTTCAAGATACTCGAGAGTGCTCTGTCACTTCTCTGTCCGGTGCAGTTAAAGAAAATTTGGTGATATATAACGGCAACAGTGCGATAATGTATTTGTAAACATGTTTTCATCGTGTAATAGAAAAATATATCTTGTGTAATGCATAGTCTCAAATATGCGAGGTGATGATGATGTTATTCTTGTTAAAGTTAGAACTTAACTCGCTTGTTTAGTCAAATCTGTATTATCGTTGCTGTTACGATGATGGAAGTACAGTGTTTTACCGAGTGCAATGTTGTGATGTTCAGACATAACGAGCGTCGGACGTCTCTGCTGCAACTGATGAAGAAGACGCGAGAAGAAGATCCCGAAGTCTGGGACGAGTACTTCAGCGCCGTTCTACTCATGCTCCTCGAAACTCTCGGCGACAATGATGTAAGTCTGGCAATCGAGTTTGAAGTAGAAAGAAATCATCAATCTTTAAGTCACTTGACATATTTTATGACCTCAACTGTTTTGTGATTAGTAGTTAGCTGGTGATGTACGCACAATTTTGTTAAAGTATATGTACTGTCAATAGCACTGTATACATCGGAAACGTGTATGTAGGGATGGAGGAAGTTAGAGGAAACTAGACTCTTGTAAATACAATAGACTTGTTTTCATCTTGAAAATATGATAGATAGGGATACGATAGAGAGGAGAATGTGGCAAAGCCACTGAAGAAGTACAAAATATTGTTCGAGAAAAAAAAATCTAAGTAGAGTCAAGTTTGTTCTTTTACTGGTGAACTTGTTCACCATGTCTTGGTTTGTAAAGCAATGTGTTTCGCGCATAAGTTTACTCGGTGCATGTTTTTCTTGTGCACAGGGTCAGATCCGTGCACTTGCACTGAGAGTACTTGCGGAGTTCCTGCGCTGTCATTCTCAGCGGTTTGGAGAGTACGCTGAACTGACGATGGTTCGCACCCTGGAATGTCATAAAGACCCCGTCAAAGAGGTCAGTGACTTGCCTTGAGATGTTTCGTTTATTAGAGTGTATATGATCTTTCAGTTGTTGTTGTCGAGCATGTGGAGGAAAAGAATTAATTAATTCTGATTGGTGTGGCAGCATTACTGAGTATACGAGTTTTTATTAAATACCTTCAAGCGTTTCTGTGGTCTAGATGTTTCACTGTTGGAATTTATTGTTGTATTCACACAATTGTAGAATTGTGTGGAAAAATTTGGTTTGAGAGATGCTTTTAATTTATTAGGACCTTCATTAATATTTTGGTGCACACTTAAGGACTGCAACACGAATTTTGAAGTACGGTATCATTTTTTAAATTTTATCTTGTTTTTAATATGAAAAACATTCACCTGAGTTTAATAATTTTTTTTAAACATGATGTTGAAGTAATTGTATAAGCTGATGATGATGATGATGATGATGAAGCTGACTTTGTGCACTAGGTGACAAGAGCTGCGGAGGAGTGCATCAGTCTGCTCGCAAGGTTCATTGCACCAGACCGGTGCAGCGCAGTGCTGCGTCCCGTCATTGAGTCAGAAGAGTTTCCTGTCAACCTCGCCGCCATCAAGATGCTGACTTTAGTCATCGAAGCATGTACACGAGATGACCTATTAACACTCCTTCCGACCATTGTACCTAGCTTGCTTAAGGTACTTCGTCTTTCGTAGTGTAGTACCTAGGTTGGCTTAAGGTACTTCCTCTTTGCAACCATAGTACCTAACTTGCTTAGGAAACGTTCTCTTTCGTAGCGTAGTAACTAGCTTGCTTGAGGTACTTCCTCTTGCCTAGCTTAATATCTAGCTTGCTTAAGGTACTTTTCTAGTGTAGTGCCTAACTTACTTAAGATACTTTCTCTTTTGTAGTGTAGTACCTCTTTTGAAGCTTGCTTAAGGTACTTCCTCTTCCTAGCATAATACACAAGTTAAGGCACTTCCTCTTTCCTGGCGTAGTACCTTGGAAAGAGGAAGTCCCTTAAGCACTCTACCTAGCTTTGTTTACCTTGTAAATTGTTTTCTCATTCATAATGTAATACCTAGCTATCTTAAGGTATTTTCTAATTTCAAATGTACTAGTTTGCTTAAGGGTCTAGTTTGCTTAAGGGTCTAGTTTAAGGGACTAGTTTTCCTAGTTTGCTTAAGGGTCTTACTCCTTCCTACTGTTTAATACTTCCACATAATATGGCTTAAATTCCACACTTAGAACCTGGCTTGCTTAAGGTAGTTTTTGTTATACCTTGATTTTATGCTATATAAGATTGTATAAGCTGTTCGATGAGAATAATAATCTTGATGGTTTGTGGTTGTCTGTAGAGCTACGATGACTTGCAGAGTAGTGTACGGAAAGGTAGCGTCGTGTGTCTGGTCGCCATCTATCTGACGGTCGGTGAGGACCTCAGACCTTACCTTCAGGAACTGCCCGGCAGCAAAGTACGCTCAATAAACTTATACTTCACATTTTGGATTGTTCTTTCTACACAGAAATGGGCTCGATTTGTTTTGACGTGAAATCCTTGCTTGATATTTCGATTTTTACCTTCACTGATGCGGTGTGTTACTTTTAACAAGGTGCTTAACATGATGTATTACACAATTTACATTATTTATCCACATTTAGAAATATAGTGATATGCTACTTAAAGGATTTGAATAAAAATAATGTTATTGTTTTAGATGCTTTGATGAGCTACAGCGTTATAAGTTATGGATTATAACTTTTCATATTTTTTGTTTCATTTAATTAATCAGATGTTTTATCATCATGTTAAATTGTGTCGAATAAATGTAGCTGTTTTGCTTCAGCTGAATTTTGAGTGTAAGCATTTATTTGTTATATTCACTTTGATGGCAGCGCTAATGCAAAAAGCGTTGTAGGCTAAATTGGTTATGTAGACTTATAGCCTTTGCAGTATGGTTCAACGGTCCAGTACATATGCTGTAGCAAATTTTCACTAGTGAACCAGTTAGATGTTGTTGCATCATTTCTGAGTGATATTTTACCAGGTAAATCCAAAGAGAGGATATCCAGAGATAAGATACGCAAGTTTTTCTGACTTTTACATTGTCAGTAGACTGTAGCAAAAGTTTACTGCCAAATATTGTTTTGACAGTGGCTCTTGCTTGATATTTTTAATGCTATAGTCTTATAAACGGTATATTTTTCTGTCATAGATCCAGTGAGTATTAAACTTAAAATCAAATACATTACATTCCTTATATGAGTATTAATTCTGTATCTCTGTATCTGTTGTTGGTAGGTAAAGTTGTTGAACGTTTATATAAAGAGAGCGCTTGACCGACAGGGAAGTAACAACAGCTGTACGACGTCACAGACAGCGTCTCCGTCTTCAATGCTAGAGTACTGAACCATTCTGGGCGACCTAATTTCTCTATTTGTACTGGAGTACTGAGCAGGACGACCTAGTCTCTCTATTTGTCCTCCTTGCTATGTGTTCATCCTACTCATATACCCCTTGCTTGGTAGTTCTCTTGCTCTCAGTGCTGGATTATTTGTTGAACAGTCAATTAACTGCAGGGCATTGAGCGTACGCATAATATATTTGTGATTTCTTCACAGACTTTGTGACGGTTGCAGGCAGACCATCTCTAACATTCTTCTGTAAGGACAACAAATGGTCGACTCGAGATGGTCTAAAAGAAGCTGCTATGGTTATCATGTCTGTATGACCTTGGTCTGAATGAACTGTAAACGAATGACATTTGTACAATCCATGTCTATGTGTGTGTGTATGTGTGTATACTTCTTTGCTTGAAATTCTGTAAGTTCAACAGGTCGTGCAACTGTCATTGCGCTGTTTGGGGAATTGTTGTCTTAAGTACTAGTACCGAATTCTGTATTACCCGATGTGCAATGGATGGAAGTTTGTTTGCTCTATCGAGGAAGCATAATTTATTAGATACTTTGAGAATCTTATTTATTACATACTCGTCAATGAAGCATAATATGTTTTTGTAGTAGTGCAGAAATTTATTGTTACGCTGTAATAAATATAGGATTTGCTATCTTAGAACACAGTAATGAGTATATAAATGAATGTGTTGGTGATGAGATGTGCGAGGATTTCACTGCAACAGTGTGGAAGTGTTACCCGGTTCGCTGGAGATGTTCTGCTATGTTGCTTTAGAGTTAACTTTTTTAAGTGATGTTTTTATCCAATGAAGATGCCATATAGCCTACTGCATATGTGCTGCCGTGCTGTAGAAACCTCAATCAATCAATTTAGACTTAAGTGCGGTAGTACTAGCAGCAGTCAGGATGCCTCCACATGTCACTCCCACGAGCTGTTGCATCTATTGGTTTCAAATCTCTCCAAATCGGTTCACTCGACTTTAGGCGGTAGGGAGGAGGATGAAGAATATTTTGACGCAGATCCATTGACTCTTTGCTTTGGAAATGGACAGATCTGTTGCCAACTTGCGCCGAAATTTATGTGGTTCGATACAGTAGAGTTAACCATGGAAGAGGAGTTGACCGAACTAGCTAAGTTTAGAAATAGATACAGGAGTTCGGTAGAATGGAGTTACAGGATAGAGATGGATAGGTACAGAATTGTAAATAGAGTTGTGTTTCAAAAATTGTTGTTTACATTGTGTATTTCTGTAAATTTCTCGTGCATTTGTTCGACTGACTTGTGCATTATATGTTTTGGGATACTGTTTTCTGCAGTTGTGTCTAATTCCGTTTACTTCTGCCTATGATTTACATACAGCCTTTTATTTAGTTTGTCAGAATTATATGCTAAGTTGAGTTTGTGTAGTGGGAGAATTTAGCAAAAAGCGTGAAATGTGGTGAACTGATTGTTTTAGTGCTTTAAGCTGTTATGCCTAGTAGGCTAATTCTGATGTCATAATATGATAAGCTTTATGTGTGTATGGTAGTGTGAGCGTAGCCCGTAGGTTTTCGTCTCTCTGTACATATTAACTTAACTGCAATCAATTTTTGTACTTTTATCAGTCAGTGTTATTTATGGCTCTGTATTTATGTGTAGTTGTGAAGTTGTGAAATAATTCTGACAGAAATTATTATTATTATTATTTAATTGTCTCGAGTTTTTAATCATGTGAATGTTTGTGTTGGGCATATCGGTGCATTGCGCTAAGTCATTTCTCAGCTTGGTTCTGTCGTAGTCTTTTCGTTTGTCTCGTGTTTTGGTAGTGCTAAATCTCTTCTAAGCTTTTTGTTTCTGGAGACATTATTTTTGCTGCTTTTATTGTAATTGCTATTATTTGTTCAGCATAATATGCATTTACTTAGAGGACATATTTCGCTGTTATTTATGGCTTTCCTATGTTGAATGTGTCCTTAATGGACCACTAAAAACAAAAAATTATCTTGTGGTGGTCTTATTGTACTTAATTTTTTGTATAAATTATATGCATCCAATGTTAATACTCTCTTTTGGTAATATCAGTACTAATAGACCTTAATATCTCTCTCTTTTTCTCTTCCTCTCTACACTGTTGTTCATTTTTAATGTTTCATTTTTTATTGTATGAATAAAAATCTGTTTAGGAAGTCATGAAATGTTTAATACCAGGATATATTTGAAAAGTGTCACGTTTAATTTATATTGTTTAATTTAGTATTGTTGTTAATGTTACTGTAATATCGAGAAGTTATAATATGTGCCATTTAGAATGTCTTGCATAAATACCTTACATAATCAGCATGGTATTGGTCGCCGGGGTTGTCGGGATTTAACCTCGGCACCTCTTTTCTAGACCCAGCGCCTCTCGTGAATTGTAGGACCTCTCTGATTGCGTTTTTACCTCGACAGCTAAGATTGAATCGTTATGGTCGCCAGGGTCAGCTTGTTTTTATCCTCATTGCCACTACCCTCTTCCACTTGTCGCTGAAATTTTGTGCAGATCGACCCCTTTCCCTTGCTCATCAAAATCTCTAGACCCCCGATACGAAAACTACGCTAAAGTTCAGCAAACGAACTTGAGCATGTAAGCTATCTATAGACTTCAGAGTACCGTACTGGCTAGTAGTTCAGATGTATAACTGTCTCTCTTCATCACTTTTACGCTATAAGTCGGCATGTTGTACGTAGGAGCATTGCGCAATAACCGCGCAGCAGGTTTTTGTACCACTGATCTCAAGCTGCAATCGCTGAACTGTGACGTCATTGTGTTGTGTTTACTGAGTTGCTGTATGACTGTTAAGTATGAATTGCTTTTATACCTTCAAAGTCTCTTATGACATCATTGTTGCCTATTTGTATATATGCATATATGCAGATTTGTACAGAATTTGCTGCTAATTATAAGATTTTACTCTGTGCAATTTCTGTAAATACGTGCTTAACTTTGCGTTCATTCTTGTCATTGTAACTATTGCAGAATTTCTTGATCGGTCATTTCATTTGAAGTGTTTTTTGTGGAATCACTTTAAGTAGCCATATATGGAGGAAATGGATACCAGGGACATATGTAGAGGAAATGGATACCAGGGACCTGCCTTCGGGCAGAGCACTAATGATGATGATGATGATGAGCCATATATTATTTGTTTATTATGTGCCTCGTTTTAATTGCGATACCTGTAATCGGTATGAAGTTTAAGTTGGAGTGTGCACACCACTAATCAGCCTAGACACCCTCTGAACAAGACTCAGTTGCTCAGAGGTTTATTGTGATTTTTTAGCTAATAGAGCCAATTTGTCAGGAAGGCAAACCTCGACAAGTTTGAACTGTCACAGCTTCGCTAATTGTTATACCACACATTGCGTCATCAGCCCTAGTGCTACGTGTGGATAATACATGTCTGGAAGATATATATGTAATAAACCTCGGATATGGCATGATTTTAGTTATGAAAACTATCATTTTTTTGGCAAAACTTAGAAATTTTCTGGTTATCTGTAACCTCTGTGCTGTTAGAGACCAAACGTTTTGTTATCGGAGATTAAGTGTTTCCACAAAGCAGATGTAAAACCAGATTGTTTGTTGATCTCATTGTGTCAGAGACATCAAGATTAACATGCTGTGTTGATGTCACTGATGCTGATGTACTGTCACTCACTTGCAAGATGTTATTAGTGCATGTGTTTTATCTGATGTTATGAAGACTGGGTGATCCAGAAGCTCTAGTGAACGTGAATCAACTGCAGTACTACTTCAAATCTGTAGTCTACTAGAAGAATATCATGATAATTTGTATAGCGAGCAGATGATGACTGAATTTATCGATTTTCTTGAATAGTTTTCGGAAATTCAGTCAGGACTCGTCCCTTTTCAAGTTTCTGGGTATGCCAATGTTTTCACTTTTTTGTGACGACAAACGCCGACAATTCATATTATGTATGTAAAATTATATATTTTGTCAGTACAGGAAATTTTGTGTTTCATGCATAGAATTTTAAGCTGCAGGATATTCTGTATTCCACAATGTTTTGTTTTATTCTCTGTTTATATTTTGTTACAGGATGTTGTTTATGATGCAGATTATGTGCCTCGAGCAAGAATGGGGTGATTTAATCATTTATCTTCATCATCATCATCATCATCATCATCATCATCATACTAGTGTTCAGACCTTTCCGCACGCGATGTCACGTGTTTTAATGAATTACAATTCTATTCTAATCTTCAGTCCTCATATCATGCCTTTTGTCTCACAGATATCTTAACATCTCTCTCTTGTTCTTCGATTACTTTCTGTTGTGTCGTAATTACATACTGTAGAGTTAGGTTCTAGGTTAGCCTGTCAATTCGTGTGTAGCAATATTCTAGCTTTGTGCTGCATAGATTGTCTACCGATTTAAATCTGCTACAGATTTACAAGAAACAGTGTGGTTGTGCTTGTTATCAATAGGAATGTGTTAATATGTAGAATTATGATTTAGCTCACTCTTCTCACTGTCATTCTAAACGTCTATGTACAGATCGTCACCAGTGATAATGATGATCAAATTGCAGTGATAATGCATTGGAGAGGATTCTCTTGCATAGTTTTTCTGTGTTTTGCTAGTCCGATTTTCATGCAACAGCACTATGTCAATAAATTTTGATCTACGAATTTGATCATCATTGTCATTTTCATTTTGTTTCTTTTTTAACCCCAGTCTACAGATTTTAAGTTCATGAGGTATTTCCATTTCAATATTAAGAATGGATGTGTGATAAATTTGGCTAAGTATATTAAACGAAGTTGCACCTGCAACAAAGCATGCATGATTTACAGGTGAACGTTACCTCCGCTGCATTATCGACGTATCATGGAAGCCAGGCGTATTACGCAGATTTCTGCATTGTGTAGAATTTGATTTCCAGTGCTGTCAATTGATTGTTATGCTGAGTGTTGTATGTAAAGATTATTGTGATTGGTCGGTCGGTCGTACTTAGACTCTGAGGCTTTTGTGATGTATCTTCTGTGTTGTGTGTCTTGAGTCATAAATTGTAATATGATGTCCAACGCTTTTGAGGTCATGGCTGCTCAAAAAAACGTGACTAGGCGACAATTAGTAAATTACATTCAGGTCTTCAATTAGTGAATTGCATACTTTATTGGTCTGCAATTAGTGAATTGAAGACCAAGTCTATTAAAGATATGAAAACCATCATCAACATTTAATGCCCAGTTTTTCCATGTCGGTAAGGGTTAGACATTTCCAACAATGAAGATTTTCGTTCTCCAAAGGTCGCGCGATTATGTGCATCGTCAGCAATCAGTTTTAATTTCTTCATTTACAATCACACGCACTGTATTCAAGTCTTTCTAGTATATAGTGTAGTGGAAAGTTTGAATGATAATTGCCATGGTGGATGTTGAGCGTACAGATCTGAAATAGTCTACTTATTGCCTATGCAAATACGTGCAGATTTCTAAGGTTATGACTCTTGCTAGGATGGTGACTCATAGCTTGGGTGGCGACTCGTTTCTAGGGTTGTGACTCGTTGCTAGGGTGGTGACTCGTTGTTAGGGTGGTGACTCATTTCTGTACTACTTCTCTGCGCTTGATATTAATGTTTGTAATGTTTGAATGTTTCATGTTTTGTTTGTGTTGTCGTAACTGAAGCATTGATATGAATTGTTGGGGATATGTAAGTGCATGTAAAGCATTTCTGCAGGTGTTCTTATCGAGGTCAGGTCTTCGTGCAGTTGTTCTTACCTTGATACAGGTGTTCTTACCTTGATGCAGGTCTTCGTACAGGTGTTCTTACCTTGATACAGCAGTTCTTACCTTGATACAGGTGTTCTTACCTGGGTCAGGTATTCGTGCAGGTGTTCTTACCTTGATGCAGGTCTTCGTACAGGTGTTCATACCTTGGTACATGTGTTTGACAGTTTGTGTTCCACAGGTTGTACTCTATTCGTCCAACTTTTTCTGCACAACGTAAACATTGTCAACTTTTTGTCAACTAATTTATATTTAAATAAATAATATATTATATACGCAGGTTTTGCAGGATTCTGCTGTTTTGAAACGAGCATCTTAATCCTGTAAGAAACATGATGCTATTTCGAAACGAGCATCATAAGAGTTGCACTTTGAGTGAATTTCTTGGCAGCAGCTTAAGTATTGTATCTCATCACTGGTAGCTGGACTAACAGGATTCCGTTTGTTTATCTGATGTCCGTGACACGTCATCGTCGTCGTTGCTCGTATGCTATGCAAGAGGATTAGATGACAGTTGAACCGTTAATATTGCATTTAGTTAGCATGTGAATGCTTGGTAACGTTACCTTAATGTTGTCGCATTGTAACAGAAGTAATTATTTTATGTAGTAGCAGTAGTAGCTATAATCAAGGCTGCTGTAGCCTTGCTAGGATCACTGACATAATGCCGTAATTGCAAAAGTTGGTTACTGCTGTATTCCTATAAGTTTTCTATCGGCCGGAGCAAATTGAAAAAGGTGTGCAGGTAGGCATAGGCTGTACAATGATTAACAGTTTCCAGGTATGACACGTGTAATATAAGTACAGGAATTGTCAGCATTTCCAACTCTGCTTGGGCGAGGAAATTTCGGCACCCGCGGAAACACAAATTTAATCAACCCTATCAAAATATGCATCGTAGTGTCAGTTTAGCATTGTTTTGAAGCGGAGTGTCATATCCGGATGCCCTTCCTAACGCTTATAATTTTGATAATTGTTGTGAAATATGTGAAGTTATTGGAAGGTAGTCATGGCCTTTGTTTAATAAGTATACATGGAGTACCGACAACAACATGTTTAGTGTTTTTCTATTGTTGCATGTAATACTACAGCGCAACAGATTTAATGTGACTGTGTTGTGCTGCGTACAGCTGATCTGCTTTAGTTGTTTGCTATGTTGCCTTTTTGCATAGTTTATATGTTGTTATCCTATCGAGTTGCTCGATGTTGAATATAAATGTACGGTAGTCAATAAACAACTTTGTCTCATGTGCGATATTCTCTTGATTATTTCATATAAAACTGAGTAGTGTGTAAATACACGATATGCCGAAATCAGCTGTTTTTTATGATAGAGAGAGATTTCTCATAGACCACGATTTGCAATCTGGGCTAGACTTCATGTTCCCAGGCTATAGTTAACATTTGTTAATCTAAATGTGGCATATTCTGTTAGTTGTTCTATATTCTGGTATTTAGCAGAAATATAATATTGTGCCAATGAATTTGTATCTGCTGCAAATTAAATTAACTGTTTTGACTAATACAATACAGTGCACTTTTTCTCAATTGAACTGGAATTCGTAGAAGGTCCTAATAAGTAAATATCCTATCCCTGTGTTAATTCTATTTAACGACGACCTGTAGTGCCTAACATTGATCGAACGCTATAAACAGTAGGGTCCCTACACAATGTCCAGTAAACATAATTCTGACAAAACAGTTATTATAGGCCTAAGTACTACCCTGTAATGTGAAATAAATTACAATTACACATTTTTAAAATGGCTGCAAAATTCTTGTGAAAACTTATTGAAAACTTAGGGGGTCCCTATAGATAAAGATTATGGTAAATGAATATTAAAGCCCCTTCGTACAACAATAGCTTCGACGACCACGAAAGGCTTTGTTTGAATTTCAAAGTTGCACTTGTTACTTCAATATGATTGATTCTGCATTTCTTTTGGCTCTAAAACAAAGGATTTGCTGCCAGTGATGTAGACAAGACACTTTTCTCAAGGCAAGGCCAAGGCATTTTTTCCAAGACAAGGCAAGGCATTTGGAAAATTGGTCAAGGTAATGTGAGGCAGTTAAATGCCTCAAGGCAGCCTTGAGGCATGAAATCAAGGCCAAGGACTACTAAAATTATATAGTCAAGGCATTTTTCCAAGACAAGGTAAGGGCACTTGGAAAATTGGTCAAGGCAAGGCAGTAAAGTGCCTTGAGGCAAGGCATCAAGGCCAAGAACTACATCACTGCTTACTGATCACCATGACAATGTTATGGAGACATGCATATGGTTCCAGGGCCGTAGCCAGATTTCATTTTGGGGGTCGAAAATTTTTGACGACATTTTTCACAGTTTTCATTTCGTTTTTTATCTCAACAAATTCTTAACGACTTTTTTCAAAAATTCCTTCAGAAAACATCATAAATTTAAGGACTATTTTTTTCGGGGGGGGGGGTTGAACCCGAATTCTCCCCCCCCTCCTTTAATTACGGCCCTGCATGGTTCCCAATCATCACATCCGAAATAGTATATTATAAATATAATGCATGCAAGCAGTCATTGAAGCGGCTCATAGAGACTAGTTGAGATTCCAGAAGGCCTATCAAGATGTCGCCTCAAATCGATTATACACAATTTACAGCACAATTGTCTAATTAGCAATGATGTAGACAAGGCATTGTTCTCAAGGCCAAGGCAACTAGGCCAATGCATTCTTTTTCAAGGCCAAGGCAAGGCAAGATATTAGAAAAATTGGTCAAGGTAAGGCAAGGTAGTAAAGTGCCTCAAGGCAGCCTCAAGGCATGAAATCAAGACCAAGGACTACTAAAATTATGTAGTGAATGCATTTTTTCAAGGCCATGGGATTTTTCCAAGGCAATTTTTTCCAAGGCAATCAGTGGTTAAAGTGGGCGGGAACGCAAGGGAACGCCGTTCCTGGGCCCATCAATTTGATAAAGGAGCGTTCCT
>JAQFYQ010000050.1:0-24665 GCA_034694885.1 Buchholzia appendiculata | reverse complement strand
CACAAAAAACACTAGATCATTTTATTGGCCTGGTCATTAGGTGAAAGCAGTGTTTTCACTGACTTGAAAATAATCTCATAGTAGTGACATATTTTACAGTGAAATCAATTATATAGATAAGTAACTCCAATTCACTGAAATACAAAACTATGAAAATCCATCAATCGCTTTCATAAAGGAACAAACTGATACAACAACTGATCGCATGTGTGTGTGTTCAGTGTGTGCATGCGTGTGTGTGTGTTCAGTGTGTGCATGCATGTGTGTGTACTAGCATGCATGCATATCTCTATCAGTCTGCGCTTGCGTGTCTTGCGTGTGTGCACTGAAGTGTGAATGTCCATCGCTATTTAGCAGCAAGGCTGGTGATCAATTAGATTATAATGACAGATGCTATTGTTATCTCCGCCACGCTACAGCGAATTCACAATTATTCATTTCTAAATGAATCAATCAATGAATCAATCAAGAAAAGACACCAGTCACCACTGACGACAGGAGTGAAAGAACCAAGGAATCTGATCAATAATTCTATTCAATCAACTTTGGACTCGTCAAGACATGGAAGCTGAAAGAGAGAAAATAATGTTTCCACTCTAAAAAGCACAGTGAACTTGCGAACAGATAAAATTATTTCAAAAGAATACCAGTAATCTTACAGAAGAAATTTGGTCACACACCCCAATATAATGGTAAATGAAATTTTAAAAGAAAATACACACGTTTGCCATGATATATGCCCAGATCCATTTGTCCTCAGACATTTCTAGACACATGTCTGCAAAGCGGGGGGAGACAATGTTTAAAAGAATTCTAAAACAGTAAATTGTCAGTTTTAGCCAATCAAAAACTGTTTCTAGATAAATTCTTCCATGAGATTCCGCCACAATTGAATACTGTGGTAATTACATTCACAATTTTCTTAAGTAAAATAACTAAGTAATTACGTGCATAAATTACCTTTTGTTTCTTCAATTCCTCGCCCACACTTTCCCATGCAGGGTTGCCATGGTGATGACTCTGCTCAGAAAGCCAAATGTCGACGGCATCCAGTTCCGTCAAGTAGCTGAGACTTGTTTCTGTGGACTTCAAAGCGTCCTGTTCAAGGTCACTAAGGTCAGCAAGGAGTTCAGTTCCCAGTCTTCTGATGACATCTACTTTGTCTGAAAGTTCTGAAGGACAAGGTGGCACAAGGTCCGAGTGTCTGCTGGTCAGCTTTCGCTCGATCTGATCACAGTCGGCCATCTGTTGACTTGTCTTCGCTTTAAGTTTCTGCAAACAAATAAAAAAAATTAGTACAATTGTTTCTGAAACCCAATAATCAAAGAAAATGTAATAAATACAACTGAATAGCATTAATACAAGTTTTAAATTTTTCTGTTGTCAGGATAAGTTGATTCACAGTAACGGGATGAACATTGAAAAAATGTAGCTAGATCAAAAAATACAACTCCACTAACCTGTCATATAATTCAAATGAATCTCTGCTATAAAACTGTAGTTTTGCTAAAATATTAGTAGAACAGATTTCTGATTAATATTAATTTAAGAGGCATAGTTCAAAAGCATGTACAGAATTTTAAGCTATAAAAAATAATGTCCTCAAGTAAAGAAATTAATGAGGCGATTCATCTTTTCAAAGGCAACAAACATTAGTCTTATTCCAAGATCTGTAATTTTAAATTTATCTATTTTATTATTTTATTATAATATACCTTACACATTTAATGCAAGAAACTACTGCTATTAATCAATTTCAAATCATGATTGGTGTTATTACCTGACATGCCTCGGCTAGTTGGAGATAATCCTGCTCGGTTCGTAAGTCTTCAAATAATCTCCGAGACTCTGACATCTGATCCACCATGGCGTCCAGTTCTGCGTGTAGAACTTTACGATCCAACAACTCACTGTTCACCTTAGACTGGTCCTCTTTCATTTTCAATTCAAGTCTAATGGCAAAGTACAAGAAAGAATAAGTACACTGTACAGTAAAAATTAACAATTAAAATATAAGCACAATGCAAAGTATAATACACAATAAACAAACTGAAGAGGTAAAATTTTCATCCGTTAAAGAAGCGACCCATGTTATAAAAGTTAAAGCTGGACGAGTCTTGGGGCCTTGGTCTGTTTTAGGTTTTGTACGTCTCAATCTCATCATCATCAGTATGGACACAAATCACAGTTTCCGGAATCTTAAACCGTCGCGGACTCCTAGGATAAGTTTAGCCTCGTCAATAGCAGCATGTCTTGTGCCGGGTAAATTCTGGTACTGTAACTCTACGTTATGTCAATTGAAAAGTTAGCGACATAGTAAATAATTATTTACTATGAGACAGAGCATGCTTCATGCACTGATGGAGGACAAGGAGAAACCATACGAGCAAATGAACAGGAAAGCGGAGAACCGTGAGTTGTGAAGAAAATGGATGCCAAGGACCTGCCTTCCGGCAGAGCACTAATGATGGTGATGAAATAATATTATTTAATTGGTTCCTTTCGGCAAATAATCAATATAGTAACTACAATTAGTCACATAAAATTTGAGTTTATACAAAACAATATACACTCGATGTAATCTGCTAAAATTTGAAAGGTTTAAAATTTGAATGATCTTTAAATCGATTGGTAAATAGATCATTCAATAAATTAAATGAAGCTACAATTTTAATGATGATTCTTTATTGTCTAATGCTGAGTGCAATTGATTCATTCATGAGTTAACACATGTGCAGCAAGCATTCAGGTAAGCATATACACAGCATACATTTACATGAAGTTAGAAATCAAATTAAATAATTTCAAGATATAATCAACGCACTGTTCAAATTCAGATTTCTGCGTGACAACATCCGTCTGAATTATAGCCTTTTCGTCAGGACTTAGTTGGCCTGCCAGGATGTGATGGGAGGTCTTCTCAAGTGCATTCAAATCTGAACGAGCTTTCAATTCCTCTCCAATAAAGTATTCCTACGAACAGTACAACAGTGAACAGAAATTATTAGAATTATTTTATTATAATAAAAAATAAAAATAAGTGTCCGGTTTGACAACTTATAGCCTAGTACAGTAAAACAGGTCCAGTAAGCTTTGAGTAAGTAAGTAAGTAAGTAAGTAGATTCTTTAATACAATGCATGACAGACGCACACAGGGTAACTAAACGGTCAAGCTAAAATTTGTTTGTCAAGATGTTTTTAATTTGTCACTACGTTTGAAAAGACCTAAACTTTGTTAATTTTGTTTTGAATTAATTGAATGCTGTGGCAGAATCCAGCTGTCACGGTCACTCTCTGTTCAGCATATAATGTGCTTTTCACAGAGCCGTTAAAACATTAATTTTTGTAAAATAATTAATACTTTTTACATTTCTTCTTTACAGATTTTATCATTCTGAATTTGTTATCAAATATAGCATAAATAAAACTGCATGAAAAAATACAGTTGTATAATTACAATTATAGTGCCACACCAGAACAATAACTATACTGCTACAAAAAATAGCATTTATCGACCGGAACAAATTTCACTTAGATGTCAAAACTGTATATCGTATTGCACATAGTAAGTTAACAACCAAGCAACTAAAAAAATGTAGCAAGCAAACCAGAAGCAATAGTTGTACTGCTCAGTTTGCTCTGATCAACAAATGATTAGCTAATATAAGGAAATGATTTTTATAGGCAACTAAAGCACATTTACTAACTAGCCAAGACTATCGAGAAGACACAACACATTGCTAATATAACGTACAGATTTACACAAGAACAGACAGTGTTCAGAGCAAACAGCAGAAATCATAAAACATTTTAAAATTATTTCATTGAAACTATGTAAAGGATTTACAAGAGGCTACATGAAGCAGAAATCAATGTATCGTAGAATAAGAAATAACCGTTTACAATTTGATTATAAAAACAGGATGAAATGAATACATGCCTTTCGTCTGTCCAGGAATGTTCTGAGGTGTTCGGTTGGTTGAGACAGAGAGCAGCGTTCTGCACCAGCTGCACGGATCTCCTGCATCGTCAACTTCAGCTGCCTCAGTTTCTCTTGATACAATTTCCAGTTACTAACGCACTCCTGATTGTCATGAAATTATGAATATTAATGAATAAATTGAAACATTTTGAAACACACAGTATCACACACAAACATAAGCCAGAAACTTAAATAGACAAAGCAGTGAATACCATAAGTTAGTGAATAAAGATCATATCAGCATAGAAATCACTCAAAAAGTGAAAAATAAATTTAAACTGGAAAGAAATGGAGATAATTTTCTTGACTGTACCAAATAAGATATACACCACGATTAAGCAATTAGTCTTTAGAGAAACCAAAAGGTTTTAGCTCTTCGGACTGTCACTATACTAATCATAATGATTGTGATCATAGAAAAGTGCCAACAAACACCAGCAACTAAACTACCAGAATTCATTCAAAAACTATTAATATACACAATCAGATGAGCCAAGATCTCTTATTAACGATATCGTCTAAGAGTTGCTGCATTCAAAAACTGCACATGGGAAATATATAAAAAAATTTGCTTCAAAACGTGCCATAATTAAAGATATTATATAATTTGCTAATCTAACTTAATAATTAAAACTTAATCTTTAAACATTCAGCTTTGAATTAGAAGAATTGCAATGCACTTGGCATGAAGACGACAGCAAAAACAGGATTATCCTTAACAATTAAAAAATGCTTTAACAGTTAACCAATTAATTTTGGATTGGAATAATTAAATATACACTTGCTTATAAATTACACGTTGACAAATTTTTATAATAATTCTTTCTCTCACAACGCAAATTAATACAGTATATCATTGTTTATACTTCTAAATTGTCAGTAAAGACAGTCAGACCATCAATAATTTAAATGATTGCAATATTTTAAAAATAAATATGAATTATTAACGTTTCATATAAATTTTCACAGTCAAGATTTTGATGAAGCCAAAAAAGTTCTGCTTTTAACATCTTTGGAAGAAAAAATTGAGCAAGAACACAAAAACTAATCTTTCGCACAGCGCATGTCACTGTTGCTTTGGATGAAACTAAACAAAAACATTATCATGAGATTCCATTAAAGATAATAACCTCACTAGTCATCGTTTTGAAAACTTCGGAAGAACGAAATCAGTCAATCTAAATTCACTATGTTATCACATATAGAAGCCATTTATGCATCGTTATATTTATTTATATTTAAATGTCTTGAAATATAAACTTGAGTAATTAAAGTAAAGTAAAAATATACATAGACAATTACACACACAGTGGAAGGCTAACTATTGATATAAAGTATGAAAGATGAAAGTTTCGGCTGTGTTCAACCAGTCTCAACAGCATTTTAACAACAGCATAACACACGAATCGGTGAAAGAATTAAGGCCGAGCTAGACACACAAATACAAGGATGACAAGCATAAGCACACAAACAAAGCAGTACAAAGAGAATGACTTGCCGAGAGGTTAACGTTCTTGTCATCAGCATCTGAGTTGAGTGCGTTCCACCGGTCAGTGACCTCAACGATAGAGTTTCTGATGCACTCAGCAGCCGACCGATTCGCTGTGCGCTCCAAGGCGTGTGCATCGTTGCAGAAAACTGGAACCACGTCCTTTATCTTAGCCAGTGAATCCACGAATTCCTAAACAATCCCAAAGAGAAATAACACAATGTTTAAAACAGACAAGTTATTATGCGCAATTAATTGTTTCAATGTTCAATAAAATTAAAGTAATCTGCATCGTCAGCAGCAGAAGCATTTGAATTAAAACACTCTATTATTTATTGTGAAAGCCACTCAGAATAAACCAGTGTTACATTAAAGTATGTGCTGCAGAAACATATGCATACACCGAGTTGTCTTTCAGATGTTAACTGCTCCAAAGAAGCTCATTTTATCTAGACAAACTTTATTCTCTTGACACATTTAAATAGCTGTTGACGCTAAATTTGATTTATATACTATGATAAAATCTATTAACAATTTGGCATAAATATATAATTAGTACAATCAACGATGACCATTAAATATTGTGTGGAAACTTATCCAAAGTGTTGACCTCAGAAAGTAAATAAATATCTGCCACTCACTAATCTTAGTAATCAACTGATCTGAATTATTATTAATCCTTCACCGTACACACAGGTAACTGAAATGAAATGTTACCTGAACAACGACTTGATTAGCATTTGTTTCTTCAAAGTTTGACGCCGCCAGTCCTTGACTTTTCTGCCAACGTGATTCAGCGTCGTCGAGCATGACTCGAACCTCGTGAAGTTTCCTCTACAGAAATTATTCCGACAAAAAAAGTACAAACAAATCCGAATGCAAATGACTTCACAAGTTTCTGATAGGAATTTAAAATTTATAAGTACATTATTTACTAACAAAACAGCTACATGATCAGAATGGAATAAAACAATTAAATAAAAAAGTTTCAGTACCATGACAGAGTGATGATTTAATTAATATTTATAGTAGGCCTACACTATTTTGTATGAACGCCTTGTTGGGTCACTACAACTTTGTATGTAATTATTTTAACAAGACATAATCATTGCAAAATAGTAATGAATTTTGACAATAATTATTATGTATTCTTTTGGGAAAAAGTAAAAAATATTATTTAGTATTTAATTATGAGATATAGTAAAATCTCAGTTAAATTTAGTAAGTCGACAGTTGTTTGAAAATAAATCAAGAAATACAGTACATCAACGTATAACTAATAATATTGTAAATCTGTCACAAATACATGTCGTAGGAAACTAAGAAAACTGTAAGAAAACGAAAAGAAACTAGTTAAAATGCAGTCATGAGTAGTTACATTATGCAAGTATAAAAGCCAGCATTTGCCACCACTTCAAGACTGTAATGTAATCCAATCATAGTCTCACAAGTGATGAACACACACCTGGTGTTCAGTCCAGGCCGTGACGCTATCAGTCAGTACAGTGCGCCTCGCTGCAGCAGCGCCGCTGATGACGTTCATCTTATCCTGGAGGTTGCGTACAGACTGCGTAAGAGTTGTTCGATCATTTACGTCCAGAGTCGGACCGATCTTCTCCGACAAGTCAGTGACGTCACGAACTCGATCCTCCGTGATCTTTATGTCAGCGAAGATTGTCTACAAATATTAACAAGATTAAACTGAATGTAATGTTTTTCATAATATAACAGTGACATACAGTAGTTTAATAATAATGGTAATTACAGAATAATACTGAAGGAAAAGAAAGTAACTATTGAAAACATTGTTAAGCAAGATTGATGGCATTGCCATTAAAATTAGCAACAATACAAATTGTACATTTATTCAACTGAATATATCATTTTTATACTGGAACAGTCGGCATTGGAAACCAATTACATTTTACTAATAGTTATGTATGCTTTCTAAATTTTCTTGTGTTTCTATCATCATCGCTTATTTGTTTCTCGTAGTCATGAGTTTCTTGGTGTTATTTTCTAGATATTAATCATGGTATTCGCTAACGAAAATAACACTGACTAAATGCAAATAAATTCATACCATGATCCAGAAAAGTAATTAAGAATTTGCCAGCAACCTTCTTAGTATTAAATAACTTTAGTAAGACTTCAGCCGCTAAACGACTTTTAAATAGAACCGTTCCTAGTACTTACCTCGTGCAGCACCAGCTGCCTATCGACAATCTCGTAATCGATTCCGGTGTATTCGGCCTTGACATTGTTCTCCGCTGACCTCAACCATCCAGACACGGCCGTGTAGATCGCGTCGTACTGGAAACGGTTTTCAATCTCCGCTGTCAACAGTTCTTTCGTGCTCTTACAATTCTCATCTATGGAAGCCTTGAGTGCACAGAGTTCATCGATCTTACTCTGCACATCAGAGGGAAGCTCTTCCATCAGCTCGGTAGAGTATTCCGTCTTGTATGCTTCGATTCTTTCCGAGAAACCCTTCCAACGAGCATCGACATCTTTCTTCGCAGCGTGGACCTTCTTCAGCTCGCGTTCCACACCTTCCTTGTCAATGGCCAGGTGCTGACGAGCTCCAAAAATACTTTCCTTCTGTTTCAAATAGGTGATGTTCTGTTCGAGCTGTGCGATGAAAGCCTGTCGCCGTGATTCAATGTGCCTCAGTCGGCTTGACTGGCTGTTGGCGGATTTAACGATTGAAGACATCCTGTTTCTGATTCCAGTAACCTCTTGTTGAAGGGCTTGGATATCTGCAGCATTACCTTCGATACCAATCTTACGAGCTTTTTCTTCCAGTACACTCACCTCGGGCTGCTTGCTCAGTAGCACCTCAACAATTTTCTGAAAACAATTCAGATATTTACTAGTATACACTTTCAGCAAACGGTGCTTGATCCATCAATATAAGCAGTACATGTGAATGCCTACAGTGGCACATTAAGGTTTTAATTATAGGGCTCTGTTCAAGATGCCTAGTGCAAGATTCATTTCTAAATATTGTGCGTATAAATTTCAGAAATCTGAAAGATATGGACATGGCCCGATGGTTTCCTCATTCAAAAAGTTATCTACAATTTTGTTCCAAATTTCACATCAAAATTAATATTTCATAAAGTTTGTGATCTGCAGAACTTCATCATCTGTCATCATCATCATCACCCGTTTATAGTCAACTATTCGCTATCACAAGTCGTCTGTGCTGAGCGCAGGTAGAGACTTAAGTCACTTAACTAATGCCTCTTGGAACTCAATTATGGCTGGATCTGTATCTGATTTAATTGCTACCAAAAACAACTTGCTTTACAGCTCTGACTATTTGTCACCATTAAAAAAATTAAACACAGACAGGCAAGTGAAACAGTCCAAAATTGTGAATTTGACATTGTTAATACATCTATATGGATGGATATGTTATTACATTTCTATTAAAATTTACAGCTACAAATACTCAAGAGAAACCAATGAAAATGCAACTCACTTGATACTGATTAAGTTTTGCATCAAGTTTGACATCCGGGTCGTTCGTTTGATCCAACTGCTGCTGGCAATCAGCCAAGCACACTTCTAGAGCATCCCTACTCTGAGTATAGAGCTGACGGAGTGCCAGTGCCTCAGTTGAACTTCTAGCCAGACGATCAGCTTGTTTCCACAGTTCAGAGTGTTGCTCTTCCAATCTATGCAGCTCTTCCACATTCCGAGCTACCGTGCTACTGAGAGGTTTCAGAGCTGCCAGGAGTGGCTCGCACTTAGCCAATCTGTCCCGCAGTTCCTGAAATATAAACAAATTACACAAACGCTTACGTCAAATACAGGCTCATCCAAAAGCTAGTAAAAGTAATGACATAATTATAGAATACAGTAAAGTGCTGGATGAAAATAATTACAATTCATAACTGAAGAATGGAATATTTAATATGTTTACTAAACTAACGTAATTGAAATTGATTTAGAAATTTCTTACCACACTTGTATTTGTTCATAATACTGAGAAATTTATACCAAATAAGTGACAATGTTTTGGATTAACATTCGAACTTTATGTCAATTACTAATTACAGTTACTAACAGCACAGGCACTACATTAACTTTATTCCAATAATACTAACTTCATTCACAGAAAAATCATATTGATAGAATTTAAAAAATAGATGATCAAATCTTGAAATCAAACATGGTCAAAATCACCTTCAGTTGCACGCATATATTTAAGCACATTACCTGAGCAGTGTGATGAATTTGTTGCGCGTGTTCCGGCAGATGACCAATACTTCCGCCCAGTTTGTTGAGTTCTTCCTCGGCCTGACTGAGAATATTCAACAATTCCTGACGACCATCATCAAACTTTGATTTGTTTTCTGTTGCAGTGCTTAGGAGAACAAGTCTTGCAGATGCAACTTCACTGATTCTACAAGCAAAACAGAAAATAAATAATATAAATGTAGAAGTTAATATTTAAAAACCCATCACAATCAAGCAATATTTTAAAAACTGCAGTTCCTACTCTCAGCATTAAAAGATTTTACTTGAAACGATATCAAACACAATAAAAATATAATTGCATAAAACCGCCTGTAATCTGTATTACTTCACTGCACTCATAAATTTACAGTATAAGCTCAAATCAACAATAACTGCAAGAATAAATCTGTGTAAATTAGATATAAATAAACTAAAATAACATTCTAGAATCAACTAGTCATTAGACATTTCCAATCCGAGAAACCTTACGCTTACATTCGTGCAGCAACACATATCTATAACATGAAGGCATTTAATTTACAAAAATTGCAAACCTGTTAAAAGAGTCATTCAATCTGTTAATTATTTCCTTCAGCATCAGTTTGTCTACATCTTCAAGATCTGGAACAAGACTGTCGGCTTTCTTATTGACGTCATCCAACTGTTTCTGCATCGCTGGAAGACTGTTGGCTAGAGCCTACACAGTGCACGCAAACACAATATAATTATACATCGATTAAAATGGGACATTTTCGACGGGGAAACTCAACATTATTTTCATATATATATATGATACATCTAGCCCAAGCTACCACAAATTCACTTCTGCATCTGGTGAGCCAGAACTCCATTGGATGTTTATTCAAAGCACTTCGAATGGCGTTGCATTCGTTCCAGCACAAGATAACTAACGAATAATGGCAAAATTTTAATAATGTAATCTATTTCTCAAATCATAGCTCTGGTTTTAATTTCTGATATATTATATTCTAGATTCAGATTAGGATAATCACAAGATGAATTATTATTCATTTAACATATTTTTTATTACGAGATCTACAAAGTGAAGTTGGTACAGATAAAACAATTAAATTCTATACCTGAAACGCCTTGGCTCTTTCTTGCAACACAGACAAAGGCAAGTCCAGTGAATGTGAGCTGGCGCAGATCGAGTCTGATTCTTTGATCCACGTCTCCACCTTTGAGATGTCTGCTTCAAACAGCTTACGATCCTGAACAACTTCGCTAGCTCGATCCAAACACTTTTCAACCGCGTCAAGCAGAGAATTGTATCGAGACTCTAACACTGCAAAAACATAAAGAACTACTATTACTAAAATTAAACAACAAACATTAGCACAAATCAGTGGTCAGTGTCTCAGGTGAATCTACTATCGGCAACCATGATTTGTTTCAATTTTACACAAATAAACTAAATAAAATGATAAACGTAAACCAAACATGAGAATGTGAACAATGGAGAAAAATATATCGAGATAAATATAGACTAAAAATATATGATAAAATAAAATAAACAGAAAAAAAACTAAAATAACAAATTAATAAAAAAATAGCTAGGGAAAAATATATCACATTACAGACAATACATAACGCAAACAAATATTATTTATTCACTATATTTAACAATAAACATTACACATGTGTTAATCAATACTTTAGCTACAAAGATCCTTTTAATATGCTGATACAGAAATTAAACACAAGAATTGCGATATGATGAGATATTCTCACTGTTCAATTGTTGCTGCACTTCGCTTGAACCACCGTCATCCACTTCTGTTGGACTGAGAGTCTCTCTGGACAAAGTCATCAGTTTATCCATCGTACTTTGGTATGACTGTAGACTAACAAGCAATGCCTGCATCAGACAACATCAATACAGTTGACATCAGTCTTCTTTCATCTAATTCTTAATTTTTCTAATGTCATGCCATATAAGTTTCCAGAATGTCTTCATTATGCTAAACTTTCTACCAAAATTGATCCACATCTGCGTTCTTTTAGAATAAATGTAGTAGATAAATCTGCAATCTCTCAACTGCTATTTTAAGATTTTGGCTCTTTTTGTACTTCAATAAAGAATAACCATTCCCATTACACGAGGAGTTGAAATCAATCTCAGTACATTTTATTATCCATTCAACAGAAAGAATTACCTAATCATAAACTTCATAAACACTTCATAAACTACTCATAAAATAAGTCACACAAATTACTCTTGCACATTTTCATAAAGCTTCTTCAAGCAAGAAGCAATTACAGTTAACAGAATCACAGATTCATACAGATTTATACAGCCAAATGAACTAAAAAGTTTATTGTTTTATAAGTTCAAATGGTCAATAAATGCTGTAGTATGACCAACCTTTCTCTGTTCAGCATATTTCAGCACATCTGCAGACAAAAGCGGCAGTTTCTGATTGATATCAACTGCCTTCTCTTTGTCGTCCAGCCAGGCCTTGACCTTGCCCAACCAGTCATTCATCACCTCACGCTCGTTGACTGACTTCTGCAACTGTTTCTTCTTCTCATTCGCCATGTTCTTCACCTTGTTATAGTCTGTCTGTAGATGACTCAGAGACTGTTCGAGGTCTGAGTGTTCTCCTGAGATGGTTTGTGAAGCAATCGTCTTACCTTGTTCCACGAGAGAGTCCAGTAGCGATTGGCGAGCCTCAATGTCATGCACCAGCACCTTGCAAGATACAAATTTACGCAACTTCTTACCACTATCATCATCATAGGCATCATAACTTAACACCAGTCGTTCTTTATTAGCAAATAGAGCAATCTATGCACTGTAAATCAAGTTGTTTCAATAATATCGTTGTATATTTGTATATCAATCACATTTGTAATAAAGTCACAAAGCTGATGTAAAAGGAACGCTACTGGCTCAAAATATCGTTAAATGTCAAATATCTATTTAATAACAAAAATTAATTTATTCACATTTCTAACTTAAATCATAATTTCTGATCGAAATGCAAAATTTTAATCATACTTTATGTTCGGCCAGTAAATCATTAGCTTCCTGGAGGCTGAATCCAACCGGCTGTAAGCTGTTAATCTTCTGGTCAGCCTGTTTCAGCCATCTCTGGTAATCATCCAGCTTGCGGTGCAAAGCATCAATAGTGTCCACGGCGAAGCCATAAGTTTGAAGATAATAAGCGGCCTTCTCTTCAGCTGCCTCAATCGATTTCTCAGTAATGCTAAACAAAATTCAGCACAGTGTTTCTGCCTATAAGAAATTTAGTGTTCTTTACAGTAAAGTAAAATAAAGGAGTATAAGTTGTTTTTAGAGCTTAAAGCTTAAAAGTTTAATACTGCTCATCAGTAGGAAGCAAAACGCTTAAATAGCCAAAACAAATTAAACGATTATAAATCTCCAAAAGAACTTCAATAACATAATTTTAAATACATAAAAATGTTAATACCAACATAATTTATTATCACCGGCACACATAACTTTATTGTGTTCTAGACTAAGTGTAAAGAATGCAAGAAATGCATTTGCCATGCAATTAATATTAAAATACGTTGCTGACTTCAGTAATTTGTCCATATCAAACAGCAAGTAAATTAAATTGAGGTCTGGAACTCGCTTCCAGTCACGACAAGGAACACCACACATCTGAGAACGTTTAAACAGAACTTAAAGTCTTATTTATGTGGTGTTGTGTATCGTATGTAGCTCGTTCTTCTCCTGCGCGTCCGATTGGCGCAGCGAAGGAAATGCTACATACATAATTACATACATTAAAAGTCTTCAGAAGGTCAAGGGCGTTGGTCTACTTTCCAAAGGTCACCATGACAAACGCAACCAAAACAGTGGGATTATTTTGGAGGAGGGAGGGGGCAATTATTTCCATGAATAACAACGTGCAACTAAAATACAATGAAAGTTACAAGTTCTCAAATAGATTGCATCAAATAAAATCATTTAATTGAACATAACTATTTAAATTGATCATTAGATAAAATAATGAATGAAACAAGATGCGGTCAAGCTGAAGCAACAGCAGCACCAGCATATGTTGCAGGTATGTAAATAGAATTATCATCTTAATACGTTAACAAGTAGAAAAAGAAAACGGTAAATCTCATGACGACGGAAAAAAGTTTCATCAAAAGTATATATTTACAGAAATCTGTAAATACAGTTCCACCAATAACAATACTATTTGTAGCAGGACTTACGATAGGTGGTCATCCACGAGACGCCTGTCAGCCTGACTGATGAACTTCGACACAACTCCACAGCTGTCTTTGAACAATTCCATCTTCACTTTGGCAACGTTAATGTCTGCCATAATTTCCTGCAACATAACACAATAGGTTGAAAGCTCATACATTTTCTTTGTTTGAACGTAAACACCATAAATTCCAGTTTTATATCTGATATTCCAGAACGTCTTAGTCTTTAGTTAATTTGTATTGTGATCCAAATCAGACAATGATACTAATATTTTACTCTGCTGGTCATACAAATGATTGTACTATAGGCTAAGCGTGAACTCTAGGCTTAGGTTATGTTATGAATTCTTCCCAAATGGAAAAGTTCAAACTAAAATTATTCCTCCATTAAATATCATAACTAGCAGAGTTAGAAAAGATGTCGATCCTTAAAACAACAACAAGTATCAAAACAATGTTAAAACTTATAAAAATCGAAAACAGCATCTTTGAATAAAGGTTAAATGTCACAGATATTCTAATAATTCGACTATCAATTACATCAGAGAATTATAATAACATTTAAATAACTTTGCACATATTAAATAACTTGTCACACAAAATAATAAACATCAACAGAGAAACTATTACAATATAATCCATAGCATGTGAAGTAATAATAATTGATTGCATACAGTCAATAGAATCTACCTTTAGCTTTGCTGTTTTCCTGTCCAGAGGTATATCCAAGGCTCTGTGTGTCACATCCATGTCAGTTGAGAGACTATTGATGACAGAAATGAGATCCTCATGAGCCGTGTGATACTGCTGGCAAGTGTTACGTGCATCGAGTCTTGACTTCAGCAGGCCTGCGAGACGGTCGTCCAGCTCTGTGAACCGGTCAGACATTGGTTCCATGTACAAGTCGACGGCTCGAGAGTCGTTGAGCAGATGTTCAACTTGAGATCTAATCTGATCAATGTCCGGCTGCTTGCTGATCGTTTCTCTCTGCATATCCTAGCGTCGAGAGAAAGAAATATAATTACTTCGCTGAGCTGTAACAATTGTCAGTTTGCAGCTTAAATTGCTTTTATAGCAGTACGATAAGTATAATTTCTTACTAACCTACATGGATCTATATTATATCATATATTAGTATTACTATTCATTAAACATGCTTAAACCCGTGAACGACTGAACATACTACGACAAGTCTCAAAAATAAATACAGATAGAAATAGCTTCTTTAACAATTCTAGAATGTTTACTAGCACTAAATATCTCGCTTAGTGAAGCCAGGCAGCATAGTAGACTCAGCATTTTCTTCCACATACTCAACAAGACGAGCAACAAGTTTATTATTGTATAATTACTATGATGAAATCATAGTTCAACATTTCTGATACCATTTAATAAGAACCCGCAAATTGTATATAACAAAGTAAATAAACAAAATATTTAACAACTATACCTCAATATGTGAGATCTGTAACCCAGCAGCTTCAACATGCAACTTTGCTGGCTGTAGCTCTAATTCTGTTACATCCTCAGATCTATCCTTTAGCCACTCGAGAAGTTCTTCTTTCTGTCGATTAATGGCCGACCATTGCAGCGAACCGCTTTCTAGCCGAGAGATGCGTTCTTGCAAAGTTTGTCGAGAAGAATTCAGCGCCGATTTAATTCTCTTAGATTTTGTCTCAAATTCTGATAAATGTGAACCGGCATTTTCTGCAGAGCGATCTCCATGACTGTCGCATTTGCTGAACGCTACTCTGATAGATTGATCGTGCTTTTCAAGCTGCTGCAGCATTTCCTGTAAGTTAACAACAAAGTGTAATTATATGCAAAATATTTAAATTAGACACACCGTCGTTCAATAATACTCAAAGGATATAATACAAGAGTTTTGTATCTATAAAACTACTCCTACAATGTGATCAATCGCTTTACTGTTGCTAATAGTTTTACACAGTACAAATTAACTAATTCATCGTTTTAAATAACTTCTTCATATTGTTTTGAACTGCACACCTATCTGCCTAAGAATTTATGAAAAATACATACATATATATAATTATATACTGAAGCAAAAAATGACACCAACCTTCAGTTTTCCCAGCTGTTGTGCCTGTGACAGAGGATCAGATTTAGACTTATTGACGTCATCTCTCAGATACGGCGTCACGTCCTTGTCGAGAAACTCTGAACAGTCTTCTAGAACTTTCTCGTACTGCTGCCACAGACTGAGGATCTGTCGCAAGTTTTGCTGCAACAACAGAACAAAATACACAAAAATTAATGGATCGTACAATGCATTACCGTAAAATAATACCTATGTTGCCATAAATTCAAAATCCAGACATAATGAGCCCTCATTGACATTACAGCTCACCCTTGCTGACAAGAAAAAACTGATGTAAATCATGTTGATGACGATGCGGCTGCTGCTAGAATGAGATGCTTAAACAATGTAACTGTAAGAGATTCAGCTTCTTGTTGCAAAAGCGATGACGACCAGGGAAGCAAACAATCAATAACTTTAAAGCTACTGTAATTTCACTGCTTCTGGTGCCACGTACAATACAGAATTTTAACAATCAAACACATTATAATTTTAAACAAAAAGGCATTTTTACTATATCTACATCAATTTGCAATTCATTAAAAAATATAAACATTATATATATTCATTTCTGTTTGTGAGCTTAAAATACCAAGCACAACAACAGATAAGCAAATATGTAAAAAGATGCAACTCTGTAGAGACCTGATGTTGTAGTGCTCTGTTTTTCAGAGACTCGTAACTGTTCTTGAGGTTCTTCAGCTGTCTGTCGATGTGCTGTTCTGAGGCTGGTGACATGGACCGATTCGTGACTACAAGTTCTCGGCCTTGGCGCTCCACAGCACTGATCACATTCTGATGAATCTCTATCTCCTTTAACAATGCCTGTGCAAATCAGATTGAAGCAGAATGTAGCTAGTTTAACGACTGAAAAACATTATGATGAAATAATATATTGTTTAACAAATATAATCATTCATTAGTAGTTCATGATTATAGACAGAGATGGATTTAGCTAGGAGGGTCGCTAAATTTCCAAAATAAATTTCAATGCATTGTTTGATAAATTTTCAAATTCTCTCTGACACGCAGAGATAAAGGTCATTTTTTGTCAATATTTAGAATGCAAGTTTCACACATATTTTTTTTTGTATTGGGCTTACTATACACTTCGACTGAGATCGTCATTGTATTGTTAAAAAACACATTAAATTCAGAACAATAGCAACTGTCTTCAACTCTAACCTCATGCAGTTTCTGCTGATTCAAAGTTTCCTCGTATGTTCCAGAGACACCGGAATTAGAAAGCTGATTGAACATCTGCAGAATCCACTTGTCACACGACTGGAAGGCATCATTGTACAGATTCCACTTCTCACACAACCTTTCCACTTCATCTTTGCGTAACTACAATATCAAAAACTCTATCTAGTTTATTTTGATTAAAAACTGAACTGAATTACAGACAAATAATTTAAAATCCTTCGATTTAAAAGATTACAATAATGCTGTGCAGCGATTTGAACTAACCTTTGTATAATTACATACTTATTTCAATGTCACAAGATTATACAAATTCACGCATCACAACTGAAACAGAAAGATTACTATCATTCTAATGTGTAACAAGTAAAATCACGATAACCACTCAAACATCCATAGTCAATCGTCTCAAAATATTAGTCAATAGTATTTGCTATTACAAGCCCACAACAAACTCAAAATATACAAACAAGTTTTGTTACCTCAGCAGTGTGCGCTATGGTAAATTAGAATGATGCGTTATATATACAGAATAATAAATCATACAAGACCGATACACACACATGGAAGACTTGTTACAATTTGTCACTGCTAAGATATTATTCATGAATACATAAAAGTTTTTCTGAACTACATCGTCGGTCAATAAAATAAAATTATAAAATATTAAATAATTGCGCAGCATTTATTCATGCAGCATAAAAATGGAATTAAAACTGCCGACTCGATGTTGTAAGGCCAAAAAATATACGTCAAGTGTCGTCAACCATGACGTCAGTTAGCGCAAGAACATAAAATTGGCTAAAACAAGTCTCACCTCAACGTTTCGTTTGACGTCGCCATATCTGGACGTCAAGATATCCACCATGGCTTGATGAACACCGACTTCCTGAGGTGACAGGGTTATCAAGATGTCCTTCATCTCATCCAGTGAACTCTGATGACTAACGATATCTGAGTCAAGCTCACCAAGTTTCTCCAGTACTGTCCTACATCCAGTCAACTCCAACATTGGCTGCATTACTTCCTGAGCTTCCTTCTCCACCAGAGACAGCCATTTCTGGAAAGCCTCAGCTGAACTTTTTAGCTTGCTGAACCTTGTGCTCTCGGAGTTGAGATTATCGCGGGTCTTGTCGAGATTCTTGTTGAAAGCTTCGAATCTTTTCGTCAGTCGATCGAGCTTTGTGTCGACGTCAGCTCGGGATTGGGCCGTCACGTACTGGTGCAGTTTATGACCCGAGTCGGTAGCATTGTGCAAATGGACTCTGTTCTTTTCTCGCTCAGCAACCAAATCCTTCACAAAAAACCCAATAAAGAAAACTAGATATAGGATTTGAGAGACATGGCCAAGGATGCATTATATAGATAAAAATAGCAGAGGGCATGTCGCAACAAATAATAATAGCATCACTTATGTAACTAATAACCACATGTCGAAAGCCAAAAAACGTCAAGCTAATTCAAAAACATAAAAATATGATATTAGAAGCATCAATTCAGAGGCTCTTGGAAACAGGCGCTTTGAATAATGCTATTTTTAATTGATAAAACAGAAGATATTAAGTTAGATATTAGCTGCTTAAACATGTATAATAAACAAAACCTGTTCAGTAGATATTGTACTACCTTCGTAATGTTCAGCTTCTCAAACACTGGCATGTCGTCAGTAACTGTAACTTCATCCAACTTTATTTCTGCATCGTCTAGCCATTCTGAGAAAGAATCTGTCGTTTCAACATAAAGTTGATAGACTCTTGAATATTCACCGACTCGTTTCCCAGCTTCCTGTAAAGAGCACAAGGAATAGAAAATATTAGTACAGATCAACCAAAGAGTACATTCAATACAGACAAAACGTCAGCATAACGCAGCATCAATGAGATCTGCATAAATTACCATAAATTAGCGTCTGCATAAGTCATCAATAGAATTGGTTGTGATCAACTCAAGGGTTGCATGTTCACTAGGTTAAACATGTAATTGTAGAGTGTTTTAAGTGTCTTTCAGTTACATTGTATGATTCTATGCTAAATATTAATTACTATTTCCCCTGATCAAAATATGTCAGATAATACATCTAATATGTTACCAAAAGAATTAGTTACCTGTTACAATCATTAGTGTCAGTCACTACCAGTTACTACTATGTCATTACTAATTTTCAACACTAAAAAGACTACTACGAAGGAAACAAAAAATAATTTGAAGTATATTCCAATCAAAACCTAATCCTCGTGGTACAACAACTCTAAAACAAATGAATTGAATATGTTTTGTAAACAATATGTAAATTACCTTAGCAGTCATCTGTAGAGTCTGAAAGCGAGCTGAGATGTTGACAACTGCATCAGATATCGATGGATCACGTGACATGGCGAGAAGATCATTGGACTGACTTGTGATCTGATCCAGTTTCGGTTGATGTGATTGGATATTATCGTTAAGCATCTAGAGGAAGATAAATAAAATAAATAAGTACATTTTAAAATAGACAAAATATCAAACATTTTATGACTTTGACGGTTTTCAACTAGACTGCAATAAAATAAAATGCTGTAAATATTGTAATATCGTTATCAATATAATTAAAATAACGTTTTTGTAAGAAAATGATTCGCATATATCTTAACGATCGTATATTATTGTATACTCTAACTATTGTTCACAATACAATCTCGAGTTCTAACTTCTTTATTATATCTGTTCCTAAGTAGTATTCCAGTGATTCTCTTCTACGCAGTGTTATATAGACACGGTATATCAAATAACCAACATGATTTAACCCTCTTCATCATCATATCGTGACGCAAGAGATTAAACTACATTGTATACATTGTATATTGTATACAGTGAATGAATAATTCACTGTATATGTATTTCTTTATTATGTATATGTATATGTATTTCATTTTTATGAATCACAGTGTATATTGTATACAAAGCAATACTTGGAGTCTAACTCACTAAGAAAATGATTGATTAACAATATATCACCACAATCTTTGTAACAATATTTGCAATTTTTTACCAACTAAATCCCACAACTTAACACTTGAGATATACCACATTGTTTTGATATAACACACACAAATATATTAGATAAAACCAGGATTTCCAGTTGAAACATAGGGAGATGGTAGGAGTATAAATGATAATTGCATGGAATTGGGGAAGGGAGGAAGATTCAAACTCAGTACATATTTGGAGATGGGGGTCTGAAATGCTACATTGTATAACAATTACAGAAAGTGGATTCCAAATTTATGCATGCACACGAGTCACGACCCATCCCCAAATCCTCTAGTTATTCGAACTCTGAAATTTCTGATAAATTTAATTACTGGTTAAATTTGAAATGAGTAACTTTCTCTACCAAAGTACTTATCAAGATACCAAAAATTTATAAATACTTAGTTTTAGTATAACGATTTCAATTTTTTTTACTAAACTGTACAACATTCATTCAACGTTCGCCATGAAGCCTGTAACCAAACACAAAACACTAAAAATATAAGTTATTAATCTACAAATTTTATCAGGAAGCATTTAATATTAAATTATCTCCACACCGAATTAAATTAAACCTATAAAATACCTTTAGTTTTTCCTGAAGATGACTTGATGACGATAATTCTATTTTATTGGAAGACATTTCCGACAGAGTATCTTCAGCGACTGACAGCCAAGATTTAAACTCGGAAATCGCTGCATCAAAGACTTTCCGTTTATCCATCATGGCCGACTGTGATGAATCGATCTTTGCAACGTCGGCTTGAAGAGAGAAGAAGTCTCGTAGGAGCCCATCTGTGTCTCGACGCATCTGATCACTGACAGGATGGGACGTCTGGTCAGCAACTTTGTCTCCGAGTCGCTTCAACTCATCGAACTGGGTCTGTCCTTTTGATACATCCACTTTTAACGACTACAAAGGCAGCAAAATATAAAACATGCAATATATAATGATGGCAAGATTTCCTTTACATCTGCAACATATGTTTCAGTGAACGGAGGAATATTTTTAGAGTTAAATTTCTTATATTTATAAAACAGCACTATGCTCATACATTGCACTTCAGAGTTGTCTCAATTATTAGCCTTAGTAAATTGAAAAATGAAGCAGCCTAAAGATTTAAACAAAACGAGTCTAAAGTTATGTATTACATTACGACAGTACGGCTTTTAGAGACAACAATGATAGAAGTTGCCGACATGACATCAAACGATCCCTTGCCATTCGCCATAAAGAACAAATGTAACAATTCGCTTTCAGAAGCATAACTTGCACAACAAACAGATAATATACATCTACACATGCTGACACCTGTACATACTACATCAAAATGAAATAGTGGATGTTCAAACGCAACATAAACAATGAAGCAATTACCTGAATCTGCTTCAACTTTGTGTCTGGATTGTCCAGAGAGTCTGTTACATTCCTGCACCGTTGTCGAGATGACGTCAGCCAGTTTTGACAGCGTGTAAATTCATCGCTGAATTGCTGATGCAAGTCAAAAGCTTTCTGTGCATCTGTGATCTGACTGTCTAACATCAGTTTCAGCTTATCATGACGATGGAATAAATCGACTGTAGACTTATCATCGGGAGGTTCTTTGGAAGAAGTAGTTTGATCCAATTGAGCTCTGTGACTCGTCACCTCATTGGACATAGCCTACACAGAATATTATTAAATTTCATAGGTACACAAACTACACATAGACAACTACCAATGTGAAATGTCCAATTACTCTAACACCTAAAAATTTCTTGACAAGAACCTTGAAAAGATTACCTAATTCTGCAAATTTAAATTTGTATTACAGCTTTGTAAAATTAAAACAGCAATATTGTCAATTTAATTTATTCTGAGAACCAGCGCTGTTCACCTTTTCTGAAGAATACAAAACTATGTGAAATAAGAAACTGAGAACATTGTAACTACGTTCATCATTCCCTACAGATACAATAATATCCCCATTGTTCAGCTACAAATTAGTCTCCTGACTTGAGCTAACATAATATATCAACTAACAAATATGAAAGAAGTGAACCCAACAGCAAGCATAACATAATAGAATAGAAAACTTGACATTACACAGCATCAAAATATAAACAAAACAGTATCTACATAACTACCTGTAATTTCTGAATGAAGATTTTCTTATCATTCAGGTTTCGCTTTGGCGAGGCAGCTTCTGCTTTCACCTTTAGTTCCATATCTCTGATCCACCTGCTCTCAGCGTCGTTGTACCGACTCATTCGAGCTAGGTCATTCAAAGTTCCCTCCACAGACATCTTGCCGGAGTCAATCTTCACTTTGAGATCTTCCAGATCTTTCTGACAACCGTTCAGCTGATCACGGATAACGCGGCATCCTTCTGGAGAAGTCTTTGAACACGTCAGCTCGGCCAAGTCAGTCACTGCTTTCAGTTTGAACTGACCAGTTTCAATAGATGACTGCAGCATCTAGTAAACATCGTAGCCAACGTTGTCACACATCGATGGATATCAAGTACGAGTGCTTTAAGTTAAAAGCTATTCAATGGTTAATATTAAAACTAATACCACGAGCATTAAAATTGTAATATCAACACATGCTAATATAATTTTAATGCACACTCATTGTTTTAACAAGCAACAAGTTGCCAGCAACGGATATATGTCTTATTCTCTCACTTACAAAAATACTATTATTAATAAATCTGCATACATTTAGTCCTAATATCAAAATAAAAAAGATACACACAACGATTTTTTCATTTTAAGAAAGAAAGCAAAACTTCATTAAACCATTTGAATCTAGATTGCTTACAAATTAAACAAGTAACAAAAGTGGATTCATAGCAATATCATTTACAATTTAAATTCAAAATTAACTCATAGTTTTAAATGGAAAAAACTTAATTATTTATGGTTAACTAATATCATCACATTGACAACGATTAAATAATTATTGAAACTTTGTTACATTTACTTAATGTAAACTTAAATCCAGCAGAATCTAATGAACGGAAACTACTGTTCAAATTCACCAACCGATATTTTGGCAAGATTTTGCTCGAGAACTGATTTGTCGAGTTGCTCAGCACTGAGGCTGTCCAAGGTATCATTGCAAGTAGCGATCCATGTTTTACATTCCTTGAGTGACGTATCGTAGCTGTGATGATCCTTACACATGGTCTCCAATGCTTTCTGTCGGTCCTAGAAACGTCAATCCAACAGATCCAATAAGTCAAAACAGTATGGTTACATCAGGTTCTGGTATAAACTATTCTATATTTCGTAATCTGTGCCTCAAGAGATTTATTAATATTTATTCATAATCTACACATTCTTGTGTATCTTGGCAATTATTATAAAGGTTTATAGAACTAAGGTTCGTGTTTAATGATACAGTAACCTAAACAGTAGAAAAAGAACTTCTGGAGCCATGTTTTTCGAAGATGTAGTCCTAAGACAAACTTTGATATTTTTAATTCCGGACCAAATGAAACGAATGTTTAGTCAAATAACAAAAATATTTATTTCTTAATTTATTTTAATATTCCTAAGTTCTATATAAAAACGGTGCACAGTTCACTTTCAACTTACCATTTAAGTACAAACAGTAACTATGAATTTAGTCAAAATATCATAACGCCTTCAGGGCATGTGGCTTATGATTTATTTGCGTTTCGTGAAATTATTTATATTAAGTAGGTCATAGGACTTAGCTTACTGGTTAGATTTTGAAAGATCAAGTCGCTATTTGACCAGCAAACTGCTGCGTTAATGACCTCACAGATCACTAAAACTAAGATGTGATCACAATATAAAATCATATGCACATTAAGTTTTGAACATAGCAAAGACACGATGCACTGCAAGTACACAAGTCGAGTGCTAACCTTGCATCGTGTGACGAGAGTCTGGTACTTGGTGGAGAACTGTACAACTGCATGTGAGATCCTACTGTCAGAGTTGATGTCCATCAGCCGCTGAGCTTTCTCCTGAAGCTCATTCATTTCCACTTGATGCGATTTGACGGTCTCACTGTATGCCTGTCAAGTCAGCCAGCAATAATGAAGTAATTAGAATTTTAGTCATGAATATTAATTTTGGTAAAAAACAACCAGAGCAATGACCTTCATAATTATGATGACAACTACGAATAAATAATAATGAATATACACGTTTCATGCAAATTGTTAATAGATGCATTGTTAAATATAAAATTATTCCTGTATTATGCAAAATAAACTTAAAGTACATGAACGATATATATACAGTGTAGATGTGCAGTTAACTTGTATAATATATCATGAATAAATTGTGTAATTATGTACATATTTACTTATTGTACATAGATTACTCACCCTATGATTTTCAAGACAGATTTCCTTCTCAGCCAAGCTGTTGCATAATTGATATTCTGAACCCATCTCACT
>JAQFYQ010000049.1:0-24667 GCA_034694885.1 Buchholzia appendiculata | reverse complement strand
AATACTGTTCGTGGAAGAGACGACTTGTCGGAAGAAGAAGTTTAGCCGAAGAGAAGTTTCATGGAAAAGATCTTTTTCAGAAATGACGTTCGCCTAAAAATCAGTTCGCCGAAAATTTGTTTGTGAGAAATAAGTTTGAAGCCTTTTTGGCAAAAAGACTTTTCAGTGAAACGGATTTTCGGCGAACTAGTCTTTCGGCATGGCGCTCAGTTACATTTTTCGTCCAAGTGACCGCCCTTTGTTGTTCAGTAAGCAATGGTCAGATGTGATACAAGGCTCTAAGGCGGATAATTCCAACTTTCACATTACTTTGCTGTTATTGAAGAATTACTTGGCCGAATTTTGGACCCTTATCTGTGCTACAAGACATACAGTGTTATTGTGAATCATGGAGGGTATTAAGAAAGATAATGAAATTTTGTTGGAATGAAATGCTTTGTTTTCTGTGGCAGAGAACGTTCGAACCCTGGACTGCCCGACTGGGTGTGCGACGTGTTCCAAGTACAACGGCTGCACATCGTGTCTTCACTCCAACCAGCTTCTCCTCCACTGGAACGGGATCAGACAGATCGGAGTCTGCGTCCATACCTGCCCGGCGGGATACTTCTCCAGTCCGGACACACATCACGGAAAATGCAATAGTAAGTCCTTCATAACAACATTATACAGTATATATTTTTTAATTCTGAGTGAAAATTTTCAGTTCGTTGAAAGCGCCGAAAATGGATGACGTAATAGTTAGTAATTAACGTGACGTGGTACGTGACGTCATAGGGGACGTCAGACGTCATCAGAGATGAGTCACGTGACGTTATTGAATTGTTCTGCTGAAGGAGTTCACTTACAAACCAGTAAGCTTAATTTTAATGTTGACTGTATATTATTGGCCTTCTAGTTACCAAATAACTATCTGTGACGTGCAGTGAATTGATCACTTAATTGACTTGTAGTATATCATACATTTTGCTTGAATAATATCATGCATGCATTATATTACACAAAATTGCTAAATGTAATTGTCTATGTTTGTTATTGTTGTTAAATGTAGAATGCCTAGCGCCACATTGCGCCACGTGCCACAACGCCATGGTCTGTCTCGACTGTTTGCCCCCCTTGTTCCTCCACGAGGGGAAATGTGTGGACACCTGCCCCCCGTCACTCTCCCTCGTCAGCAAAATCAACAGAGAATGTCGCCAACAAGGTCGGTACTTTGCTTCCTAAACCTTCACTATTTCAAACAGAATAATGATTATTTATTGTCTGCTGAATTTTTGAAAGCCGTCTGCTTTTCTTCTGAAGTTTATAGTCAAGTAAAGTGTTGTCGGATGCTACAATAGGCTCACCGTATTCCTTATTTACTTACTCGACAAGACATGTAGAAAGTGAGATTTGGTATCAGGAAGGGCGTCCGGCCAGAACATTTTTGTTTCATTAAATATGCAAAAAGCAGTTCGATACATTCTCATGCCAATAAACTATATCGTGGTTTGGAAAACATAGAAAAGAAGTTCAACTAAACCCAACATTAGTATTGTAGGCCGATTCAATTTAATCACAGAGAGCTAAACTATAGAGCTTATCCCAGTTCAGATAGATTAGGCGGGCACTACAGGAGCATAATTCAGACTAGGAAGCTGAGCCTGAGCTAAGGATTTGACTCTAGACTGTCAGGAGTTGAGCCTAGACTATTGAATCAAAATAAGGTCCAATAATGAGAAGTTTTCAAAATGTAGTTACACAGTACTCGCCAGGGCGGCGTCGTGGTACTACGGGCCCCAGTTTGCTTCTGATTGGTGCCTATAAATAGATCATTGATTTGGATTGGGTTATATTTATAACTGGGTCGTTAATGGCCCAATGATCATTAACTAGGCCAAATTGTCACGTTGGAAAACGTAGCCATCTGGCGAATACTGATTTTCACAAAACAGCCCATTAGGCCACAAAATACTCAACAAATCATTAATTAATATATGTAAATGCAAGTAATGCTATGTATGACATTGTATGTAATATTGTAATTGTAATTTCTCAAACAACATGATACAAATACATTTTTCAATATGTATCTTTGAATAACGTCAAGTATACTGTGCAAAATTTAACATCTTCACGTTCAACCATTAATCCCTGATGAACAGACAATTTCAAAACGTTTCAGACAAACTCACCTTGATAATATCCAATTGACAGAAGTAGTAAAACTAATAATGTAGCTGCCATTTTCCAGCGAAGCCTCTCGCTGGCACACAAAGAAGAAGAAGAGCTACAGCATACAAGTACTCTAGCTCCTCCAGTACTCCAAGACTACTTGCTTCTTCCACCTCGGTACTTAATTATTCCACCCTTAGCTGCTACGCTGCGTCATCATCAGCCAAGGCACTATCTGAGATATGCAGCAGCTGAAGCAGCTACTCTAAGTATTTCAGAGTAGTTCAGCAAGGGGGGGGGCAGAGGAAGAGTTCAGCAAGTAGGGGGGAGGAAGAGTAACTCTTCACCAATGAAATATTGGCGTGCCTTGCCGAGATGCTCAGCAGCGCGGCAGCTGGTCAAGGGCTGTGGGCTGAACCGCAGCTGGGCTCCAGCTTGTGCTAGCGGCTGCAGGGCGAGAACTTGCTAGCAGCTGGGCGAACAACTTGATAACAGCTGGACAACAACTTGCTAGCAGCAGCTGGAGTTGCAGAACTCGGTGCTTTCCGCAGTATCAGCTGCTATCAGTCAGCAGTTGAATCAACAGAAAGAGCAGCTGCTGTATGAAAGCACTACAGATTGTAGATGCATCAACTGCAGCAGCAGCTGCTGTGGGGGCGGGATGCGTAGCTCTGTTGGGGTCCTCGTAGGAAGATGGTAGTGTTTGACCATGACCCACACACAACATGATACCATCTTCATGTCCACAACTCAGGCGCCACCTTCATTTTATACATGAATCATCTCCCCCCAGGAGTGACCCTTGCACCGGCAATATACTTACTTGCTGAAAGTTCTGTCAGGAGGTTGCCCTTGAGAACGATTTGTCGTGACGGGAGATGACCTTTGTAAACGGGTCGTGACCCTACTGCATCGATTCAATTCGATTGGTCAAGAATGAACACTTAACATTTGGTCAAATTGTCCTGCAGTTTGGCAGCCAGAGCGTTTTCATTACTTACGTTGAGCACTGACAAAAGTAAATTTGAATTATTGAATTTTCAACCTTAGTGACAGCTTTTATTATAGTCTACCATAAAAAGTGACTAAATATTAGAATTCATGTGGTGAAAATCTAACATTGGAGGGTGTGAACACCCGAGATTCTATGAAGGTAGTTCCCAACCGTGGGGATCCCCCTGGGGGGGGTGCAAATTTCTGGTGGGGAATGGAGGGAGATGTCATGATAACATAATAGTTTTGTATTGATTATTTGGCAAAATGTTGAATTATTGGCTTACAATAATTCTATATTTATCAACATAAGTATATTCATCATCTTATGATTAATTAATCATCTTACGATACTGCACACATATTTCTATATTTATCAACATAAATATTATCATCATGTTATGAAGCCTATATCTATAGGCCTACTCAATAATGATTAGGCTATCATGTAACAAATGAAATAAAAATTAAATGAGGCTTCTCAACTGTGAAAATTGGGACATTTGCAATCTTGGAACAGCGAAATAAGTAGATCAGTTTGATTACTTTTGCAGATTTTATACAAATGTGTTAATCAGCGACTATGCAAAGTTCATTCTCAGTGTAGCCATATGAAAAAAAATTCTAATCTTAATAAGTACTGATTAAAGGGTTCATTACAAGGTTAATTGTATGATCGCAACGATTAAATATAAAGTTTAAGTTGTCAGGCCAGGATGTCAATCTTTCTCACATACAGACCACCATCACTCTATGCTCACTTACAGACCATCATTGCATGCTCGCTTACAGACCATCATTGCATGCTCACTTACAGACCATCATTGCATGCTCGCTTACAGACCATCAATGCATGCTCACTTACAGACCATCATTGCATGCTCGCTTACAGACCATCATTGCATGCCCACTTACAGACCATCATTGTAACTATGCTCACTTACAGACCATCACCACTGCATGAAGCCTTCTTACTGAGCATCATCATTGGATGGTCACTTACGGACCATCATCTCTGAATGCTCACTTACAGGCCATCATCACTGTATGCTCACTTACAGCCCAATGCCCATATTATCACTACATGACAAGTCAAAATGTCAGACGCCGCCTATGATTATGATAGCACTAATACAATATTACAAAATAGCTTGCATGTCAATAATTGTCTGGTCATATAAACAAACGGTGCAAGCCAAAAGTTATTGAATAGAATCTAGTTGTCAGATGTTACGCTGTAAAGACAGTTTTATATTTGTCCTATTCAGTGTAACTATTCATTATTTGCACTTACAGGCATCAAATGACGATACTATTATTCATTATAAGCTTATATAGAAGCTACAATACAATCTTTCTATGTTTTGATTGCCCAATAAAGAAACTGACCTAGACCAAACTAATTACAAATTACTCGCTAGATGGCGACGCCATGCGCGGTACAGATTCAATTCTTAAACTCCAGATTAAAATCTATAATTTATAATTATTACCGTGGTTATTTCTATAGTTTACACCAATGTTGGAGTCCATGGCGTTTGCCTGACCTCAAAGCTGTCTCCAGACACTTGCTTCTCACCTTATCTTGTCTTGATCAAGTTCCCAAATGCCCAGTTTGCCTTATTCTTACAAAAACGCCTTGCCTTGTCCCAGTGGTTAAAGTAAGGGGGAACGCAGTGGAACGCCGTTCCTGGGCCCCTGCGTTTTTGACCAGAGCGTTCCGGGGCCCCCAAATACTACTTATGTCTGGTGGAACGCACGTTCCTGGGCCCACGAATCCAAGGTAAAGGTTAATCCACGGTTATAAGTCCATATTGGAACTCAAAGCTCATGCGATTTACATATTTCCGTTTCCGCTTTGAATTTTCTTTCCGACTTGCAGAGAGAACTGGTATTGTGTGCAAATGAACTGAATGTGCAGTTGGCAAGAATTGGGCGTGTTCTGGATGTGCGCTGGGTAGCGTCAAGTTGCCGAAGTGTAAGAGCTGTGTGGCGCTCTTACGATGCACTACATGCTCATTTGCCAAGCAAAGCAACAGACTCTAGTCTAGATGGTAGAGAAAAGTCGAAATTCTCGGGAATGGTAAAGAAGCTGGAAAATCCGGTGTTTGTGGAAAATTTAGGTCTGATGCTGGATGCTTTACAGGAGCTTTCGGACATGTCTTTAGCTGTTCAGAAAGCTGATGTCAATATGCCTGTATAGCAAATACGTTAATTGGTCGACAAGTTCAAGTATTTCTTACACGTAAGGAGTGTGATTATGATCACTATTCAGATGTTTGCCGATCTGTTGCATGTGGTGTTTAAACAGGTGTGACTCTTGCTTTAGCATCAGGCAAGGAAAGATCTATTAACAAAGAACAGTTTTACCAATCTTTGGCAGATTCAATAACATCCAAAATGCTGCCGGACACCGGAGTCTGAGAGGATTATAAGCGAATTCTTTGCAATTTTAGGTGTTTCAACGTTTCCTGATGAGCTTACGCCAGAATATGGCGAACCAGAGCTTAAGGGTCTGTGTAACAAATTTTCGAATAGTTTCAGCGAAGCCAAGATGGCATACTTGGGATTTAAAGGAAACCAGAGGTTCTGATATTGCAAAAGATTTAACAATGGTGATAAGTTGTGTCATAGGCGTCAACGACGGGGGTGAGGGGATGCATCCCCCAAAAGTTTTGAGTGAGGGGATGGAATAGCTTTCATCCCCCAACATTTGTGTTTTTGAGACGCTGAAAAGGCCTTTTGTAATTTACAAACTATTCCTATTTTTACTTGCAATTTCTTCATATAAATTCAACTAAATGTCAATTTTTTTGCCCGGTTCGGGCTCTAACTAGTCAACTATGGCATGCTTACAATAATGTTAGTTTTCTAAGCATTGGAGGAGTTGATGGGAGAATCTGACACGCTCTTGTCGGTAGAGTCAGTAATTAAAAAAAGCATGTTATTTGCTGCACATCACACATAAGTGATAGTGGACAGATTTCTTGGCCTGAGAAATATATCTGGTCTTAATTAATTGTAAGTAATTTTCAAGCCTGCATCATCCCATGAGATTACCACGCAGGCCACCATAGCCATTCAGTCTTATTGCAGGTACGTCTAATGACTCACATACCTAGACGAGTGCCGAGCTTCAAAAAGAATTAAACTGCAGAATGATATGTCTTGGCTGAATTTTACGAAGCGTATCGAATTCCTGAGACGAGAGAATCAACGACTCAAGTCAATTCTCTGATGGACAGTTATGTGTGTCCGCTTGTCCAGTGTAAACAGTGAGTTAGTCAGAGGGAAATATACACATATTATAGTTATAATCAACATTCCACGAGAGGCACTAATGCATTCACAGTCAAAGATGTTCTTAACCGGAACGCAGCTGTCAAGATCACAAACTCCCGTGAGATTACCAAGGACCCAGGTAGCTACTGCCAATCAGTCTTTAATGCAACATTCAGACATCAACCCAGTCACTCTGCTCAGAACATTGACTCGTCGAAACGTCTCGGACTCTACACTTCATTTCGGAATTGTTACTTTAGGCAGTTGGCTTCTCGAGAATTCGTTCGTATAATATAGAAGGCTAATATAATCGACGGCTTCAATATGAATTGTTAGTTGGGCGTTTGTTATTTAAAAGTATATAGCAGTCACTGTGTCTTGACAATTGCTCACTACAGTGCAGTTAGAAATCAGAATCTGTCAACTAACTTAAAATGATGCTGTTGAAAATATTTCCATGCAAAATAGAGAGAGTACAGTAGCTCTAAATAATTAGATCATGTATGTTCGACAAATAATTGTTTCGAGCTCCAACTTACATAAAAACAGTAGTGCGAAATGTGAGTTTAAATTTAGTAACGTTGTTTGCTGATGCTTGTAACAGTCATAAATTAATTCAGCAGATGAGGCATTCAAATAATCAGACAATGCAGTCAATGAAATTTAAATTTGATCTGCAGATGAATCAGTTCATTAAGTAAACCGGCTAATTAATGAGCGAGATAAGACAGAAGTATTTTGGTCAAGGTTCTGTACAAAGCTCCGCCAGTAAAAATTTGATATTTGAGACAATACTGATAATAAACCACTGTGGCACATCTATAAAATTGATTTTCGTAATTCTCAGAAATTAAAAAAAAATTGTGAGCGAAGAATAAGAAAGCTGAATCTCATGTGCAGTAGTCTGCGATCTGGACTAACTGTGAAGCATTTGGCTTCTTTGATGTTTCTGTCGTTGTCAGGGTCTCCAGTTGCCTCTTGGCGTCCATAACGTCAAATCGTGGCTTCTTTTCAATAGAAGAGGGGCATCAAGTGCTCAAGGCCCATAAAAAACGCAATTGTTGCTGATAAAGGTTTTGATTCTATTTGGAAAGTGTTTTAGATATTGAATATGACACTTTTATTGTTTGCTATCACTGTACGTCATACTATATTGTCATAATAAATTCTCTCTCTCTATGATCATTGATTATTTTTAGCTGGGAGTATATCACATTGTAACCGAGGTTGCTAATTAAGGATGCCAATTGTTGAAATTGATTGCGCTATATGAAACATAAATGGAACAAACTATTGTGCTATTTATGCCAGGCACAACGATGTCTATTTGAGATTGAAACGTTGTATATTTCCTTCTGTAGAAAATCTTATCACAAGTTGAAGTTTGTGGTATTTTAAAATAATGTATAGTTTTACAGTATACTTTTTATAAATTCAAAATATGGCAACATATTTCAATCTGTGATTTATAGATAGGCATTTAGGAAAACTAATTCGAATGAGGGGCCCAAATTTGATTAAGGGGCCCAGAAATTCTTACCGTTCCCCCACCTAGTAAATTCTACTTTAACCACTGACCGGGTGCATAGCCTAATATGGTGATGACATTAGCTAAATTATGTAAGTTACTCATAGCTTGTGTAGTCTTGGTCTTGATCGACACCAAGGCCAAGATTAACGATGATTAATTAATAATGCGATAGAGATCAATATTCGAAGGGTTCAAGACCAAGACTGCAGATCTAATTTGAGGCTTAGTCAACTCGACTGTCGCAATGTCATTGACCTCGACATCGATCAAGCGCATCAAGACCGTGCACGATGAAAACGATCTCGAGACAACACCGCGTAAAAATACATGCCAATCAATAGAAGTACTATGGTATACGCCAAAATGTAGGGAACACAAATATTTTGCGGGGGAGGCCCGACCCGGCCTCCTCAAGCTGCAACAATCAATGATCATGGTCTCGATCAAAACACGTCTCGAGAGAGATGCAGACCACGGCATGTCCCAAGACGCGTCAGATCACATGGTTTTATAAGCACATATCCATACCGTACGTGTTTGTATTATACATCCAATTGCGTGCATGGTTTGAGCAAAATATGGGTAATTGAAATTTGACTGATTTTGACGCTGAATTTTCATTTTTCAGCACTAAAAATGCGAGCAGAATTGTGCCACGTGTGCATGCAAAATGCAAGCACGCCAAGTCTGCGCATTATGCACGCAGCTGCTTCACAATGGAGCGTTGCTTGTACGTGTAAGCAGCAGTCTGTTGTACAGGCTGCACTGATAGGCTGTCCAGACAGACGCACACAGACACAGACACAGACAGCTGTGTAGCACAGCTGCTGGCAGCTGCTGCGTCACGTGACTCGGCGGCTGCTGGTCACGTGATACAGGTAGTCGCCATCTTGGTTAGGAGAGGCACAAAGAATTGATTTATTTCCCATGTTTTTAATCGTCAAATCTAATTCACCGAAACTACTTCCGCCGTCTGTCTAGGCAGTCGATAGCACTTCCGGTTAGTGTAGCCGGACTTTTAGTAGAGATAAATTCCGGACGCATAGTTAGTTACCGGGTTTTCACTGTCGTTACGATCAGACTGCAAACACGCTATGAAGTTTTAGGAAGATAGGGGGTCGTAATGTTAGCAAATGTCTCTACGTCCGGCTGTGGAATCCCCACGTATTTATTTTCGTTAAATCTTTAAATCATAAGAATGGGACGTGATTTATGTTGAAATGTGCCGTGTGGAATGAACACGGGCACTACTCTCACTTTCGCAATTATAATGATGCATACATATAAATAACAAATGTAGACCTGTCGGATTTTCAGTACATTCTGATAAACTATGATAGTTATTATTACATATTCCCGCTTTGCCTTTGCTCTGTTTGAAGTAGAAATTGAAAGCAATACAATGGTGTTTCAAAAGCGTATTTTCTGATACTGTTTGAACTCAGAGTGTGCAGCAGTTTCAATGAATTCTGCTTTTTAGTATTTTGTTTTAGAATTAGAATATTATGATTAGCATATTCGACTAAAAGATGAGCATTTAAAACCTGTCATGTCTAGTTTCAATTCACTTGTACTGAGTGGTTTTGAAAATAATAAATAGGAGTTACAAGACAGCATATAGACGTCATGTCTTGTATCAGTTTTGCATTCCTGGTTGTAACTATCTCATCACTGCGTGAGCGCTTGGAAGAATAGCACAAGTCAGTTGTAACTCTTGACACTTCTTTTGTTTGAGTGATGTCGGCATGTCACTGTATAGACTGCTTACAGTTCTAGGCAGCAATATTTCGTTTCCATTATTATTTGTTGTCTGCTATTTTTGTGACATTTCATTGTGATTTTGTGATTTTGCTAGATAATTGGTACAGGTATTTTAACTTGGCTTAGTTGTAACGAGACTGATTAATTTGTTTGCAGGTGTGATCCTGGCTGACGGAAGGATTGTCGTTAACGTCTACAAATGGCAGAAGTTTCCGCCGGAGGTCGTTCCGGTACCGATGAGCATGAAGACTGCGCAGACAAACTATCTTCGTCTTGTGAAGTAACTCCTTGTACAAAGGAATTGCGAGAACAGTCGTCGTTTAATGGAAATGGCAAAGAAAGGGATGAGTCGAGGTATTCTGATAGTGAAAGAGAGGAGAGCGATAAGGAACTTTCTATGAGTGTCGATGTAAAACCAGATGGCGTGTCACAGAAGGGAAATATGCCGGACATTATTCCGGTCGAGCTAATTGATGAGTTGTCACGTAATGGCACTGAAAGCGACGGCGAGCAAAATGAGAACGACGTGAAGTCAGATGCATTTTCCAAGCAGAATCATTTTGATAGTGCACAGAATTTAGGTAAAGAATTTTCCAGAAGCGACTTCAATGGACATGTCTCGGATGCCCCACACTCTGAGCAGGTCTCTGATGTGAAGACATTTGTAAGTTCCTCCGACTCGAATGAGATTATGAGTTCGACGGCCATTAAAGCTGAAGATGTTGAGTCTGAAGATGCGAAGCTTCTTTTAGATGACAATAATCACTGCCATTCTCCAGTAGACAAGAAAGATTCTATTCGAATAGGGGTTTTACATCCGGTTGAATCGGATAGCAATGTTAAAAGTGAACAATCTGAGCATCCTAAGTCTGAAGAGAACATTAAATTTGAAGATACCAAGAATGAAATAGGAGAGAAACTAAAGTGTGAAGAGAAAGTCAAAGATAGCAATGATGACGTAGTAGAATCAAAGCATGACAAAGACGAGTCGGCATGTGCAGACGAAATTGTCTGCGACTCGTCTACTTCGGGCAGTCTTTCCGACTCTGTGTCCAACGCTTGTGACGATGAAATCTTGGATATGAGGAAGCCGAAAGATTCAGGACTAGATACGAGTAGACTTGAGCTTGAGCTTGACCTGACTGATGAGAAAGATACGTCTCTGCTAGACTGTGAAGTGAAGGATAGGGTAGCGTCGGCAAGCAGTATTGCCTCGGCTTCAAGTGCGGCCTCATTGATGCTGGACCATCGGAAGCAACAACAGCAGCAGCAACAACAGCTGCAGAAGGGTGGCAAGTCTAAAACACCGCCTGACAGCGTGCGCCCAGTCGGACGACTCCTCTATGACCTAGGTCTTGACCTCGTACGCCAGGAGGTCTACAAAGACCTGATTGACATTCAGGCGGCGAAGGATGATGAGAACCGTCTAGACGACAAAGAGAAGGGTCAGCTGGTCAAGTTGACGGAGGCGCACGCCCGTTTGCGTTCTAAGAACGGTTCGTATCTGTTACCTCGCGTGCGCTGCAGTCAGTGCAAGTACAGCACGACATCGCGCAACGTACTTGAATTGCACCGTGAGCACGGTCATGTCTCGCACACCGGCATGCACATGTGCTGCTTGTGCGACTCGTTCCGCACTCGATACCCGACGCAATTCATCTCGCACATGGATACAGTGCACCGCGTCGTCGCCAAGATCGCAAAGAAGATGAGCTTCGGTAGCTCGTGTTCGTTCTGTCCGTACGAGCACAAGAACGTCAGCAAGGTGGAGGCGCACGCTTTAAAGTGTTCCAAGAAGTTCCAGCTGTCGGCTAATCTCCAGCCGTTGCCGTCCGACTGCGATATTCCTATCAAGTACAAGCCGCAGGTGTGGATGCGCCCACCCATGGGATCTGTCGGTTACGAAGTCGGCCCCACGCCTGCACATCGCATGAGTGCTGCCGTTGCCTCTGATGCGCCGAGGTTACCGCAGACTGGACATACTTCGTCCGGAATGCCATCGTCGGTGATGGAGATCGGAGGACAGTTGTACAGCTGGGGGAATCACCGTGGAAAGCCGCTGCTAACCTCTCTCCGCTCTCAGGGTGGAATCGCGACTGTGGCAAACGGGCCCAATTTTAATTCTGGGTCTGGACACGCCGGGAACCGACCCCAGGGTATGAGCGCTCCTCGAGAGCAGCCTAAGGTGATGCCAAGTGCGACGGCACCGCAGGCTCATCATCGACACGAGACGTGCGAGATATGCGGCATGATCGTTGATAGCAGGCAGGCTCTGTGGACACATCTACAGGGTACGCACAAGGTCGAGCTGAGTAGAGTCAATCTGAGTGAGCAAGAGCCGTGCATAGTCTGTGAGATGTGTAAGGCTAAGTTCTGGACGTACCAGGGACTTGCCAGACATTCACTTCTGCTGCACAAGAGGAACATAGCGCCGAGTGGCGGCACGGCGGCGCATAGCGGTGCTGCTCAGCGCACGGCTTTCCGCTGTCACTTGTGCGGCTCTAGCCAGACGGTTAATCCTCTGAATCATCTGAGCACTAATCACAACATTACGTTGCTTGACATGTATCACGGTCGACAGTGTTGCATGTGCAACAGGAAGTTGCGCACTGGGCGAGCGTTCGAGGAGCACATGATACAGGAGCACAGGGATATCTTCGCCAACCAGGACGTGCTAAGAACCGTCTTGCAAGCCCTCTCAACAGCTCTCTATCTCAAGTCGGAGGATATACATCAAAACGTGAGATTTCCTCAGTCCGGCTCGCAGTCAGGCTTGCAGCAACCTCGTCCGTCTCAGTATAGTCAACAGAACATGGGAGGATACGTGCATGGTGGGGGCGGGGTGCGTCAGAGACCCCCCTTCGCTGTCGGATCTCCTGTAATGAACAGCTCGTATGCCGCAAATTTTGCGAGGCAGAGAGTGCCTGTGATGAATTCTCCTGGTATGTCGCACGGAGCTGATCGCAAGTTCAGACCAAGGGCGGCGTCGACGCCGACGTACAGGCACCCAGCGGCACAGGTCGAGGTAGCTCCGCCAGTAAAGACACCGGAGAAAGACAAGAAGACTTTGGAGGAAGAGACGAAAGCTTTGAACAAACTCTACGAAGACTACGCCGATATAGGCAGGCCGATCTCTCGCTCCATGAAGCACAAGTTGTTGCAGAGTCCTACGTCATCGTCCTCCTCGTCTAGTTTAGCGCACGAAAGGAAGGTAGGGTCTGGCGATGGTAAGGGCGGCGGTAACGAGAACGTTAAGAACAGCGGAACTGTAGACAATCGCATTGCTTCGGCAAGTGGAAGCGATGGTTGTGACTTGCCGGAGAAGAGAGCAAGATTAAGTGACAATGTCGATGGTATGACTGATGGTCGGTCGAGCGATGAGACCGCTGCTGCTGCTGCTGTCCCTCGAACTGTTTCCACCACTGACAATGCCTGATGAATACACAGCTGACTCGTTTAGGTCTTAGTTCTACGAGACAAGTGTGTGCATGCGTTTGTGTGTGCGATTTGCTAGGTACTTGTTTGACTATTTGTATCTCCTCTCGGCTTTTTCGTCATTTTGTGATGTTAGCAAATTTTGTGGGGGAATTTGTTCGAACAAGTTTGTGTTATTGGAGTTGAATGTTAATGGGATTGATTGCGTAAACATTTCGGTTTTGAACCGTAGATGTGCGTGTGTGTTTGTTGTACACTAAAAGCATTAAAAATTCAGTTAAAGTAACTTATTCCAATACACAATTCCAGGTCGATGAGATTATTTATGCGTGGACAAGACAACTGGGGTTCTGATGTGGTTTAACTCTTTTTGAATGTTTGTTCGTTTCACTTGTTTGCATGTTCCATTATTCTAGATTTAATCTGAAAGTGAACATACATTTTGCAGATGTGATGCCTTGCAGCATCATTTATATATTATGAGCATGCTTAGTTGCAACAATTCTAATGATTATATTACTGTTGTCAATTAAGGTTTTACTGCTAATTAGTTTAGACTTCTTTGTAATAATAATTACTATTGAGGAAAATGATGATTACTAGTCTTGACAACATTTAAAGTTTGTTCAAAAATGTTGTTCACCTTTGGCTACTGTAATTGATTATTATTACTGTTGGATGTTGAACTATATGATGATCTCACTGAGTGCAGCAATGGCAGTTGTTTCTATTAATTTGGCTATATATTATAAATCATACTCGAGAGTGGTTTCATTTAAACTGACGCAAAAACAGTATAATGAAGAAGACGGAGATTAAGTGGAAACTAGGTCAGACAATAATACATACTTACCATTGGCCTAGACATGACCTAGATTTCCCCTATATACTAGGTCAGGCAATAATACGTACTTACGATTGGCCGGATCTCTCCTAGATTACACAAAAACTTGTTTGTTGTGCACGCCAAAGTGGGATGGGCAGCAGCAATGAAGAGCTGTATGGCACCAACCAATCAGCAGCTGTTTCTTTTCTCTTTCAGCCCTTATTTTGTTAAGTTATCCGTCTTCTTCATTGTACTGTTTTTGAGCTGAAGTGTACTAAAATCTGCTTCCAGACCAATGAGATACACGATAGTAGACTATTGCTTGAATTTGAACACAATTGCTAGCTTGCTTTAAGAAGTTGCTGGTTGTGGTGGGATTCATAAATATTCAGTGAAAAATAATGATCCTGAAAATAGTCAATTATTAATTATCCATATTTAAGTTTGTTAAATGTTGAAAATTAGGCATTATTATGAACTAAATAAAATCTTTATTTGTTCGGAAAAGATTTTGACGCAGAATTTTGAATGTTTTGGTTGGATGTGCGATGATCCGGCTGCACATTTTAGATAGCTTCATGTGTTATGTGTAACTGTTGAGACCTTCATCCACCTACGAACAATCACGTCTGTTTTGTCTGAATAAAACTGTGAATCTGTCTTTGTGATGGTTATTGATTACGGCTGCTGTTGTTTACTTAGTACATGACCTTTAGGAGTGAAATGTATACACAAGTTCATATTTGTCACCAGTTTAGAGCAATATGTATGAAATTGGTTACTTCAAGAAACAAAGACTATAACTGTGTTTATCATATTGCCATCTTCAACCACTTAGCAAGCAGTGATATGGTTAAGCAAGTTATCGGGTCTATATGCCTAAATTTGGCTTCATATCCCATTCGAATAAGGAACTCAGGCAGACTATTCACATCTAGCCACAAATCAATGAACTACGTATGATTAATACGATGGTTTATTTTCAGAACGCGCTGACTTGTAGCAGTGAAACTAGGTCCGTCCAGGTAGAGGATGGAAAGAACAGACAACTAACTGGATGGTGAGATGAATGTGTCGTGTCTCTCACAGAGATGACTGTTAACCAGTCAGCTAAGTGAAAGTTTGGTTATTTAACGTCTGGGATATGTTAGACAGTAATAGACACGGTATGCCAAGGTGATCTGACCATGCGAAAAGAATGATAGTGACTGGGTTAAGGCATGCCAGTCCCTGGTTGTGGCAGGAGAAAGAGGCACAGGCAGAGTTAGAAAGACGAGTGAAGGGAGTGTGTAAGATCGGATATGAAGAGATTGCGAGCAGGGCAGGTCAATGACCGTGATTCATGTCAAGTAGTTGCTTAGATCATCCATGCAGACACAATAGTAACTGAAATGACAAAACCTGTACAGAACGATTGCTTGATATATAGCGCGTGAATGCATTAAAGTCCTGTGGGGGAAGATATTACGCAGTGTGGTCTGTGAATGTAGATTGTTGAAGCAAGAATTCCTTTCAATTTTTTGTTAACTGTTGTCTATTTGTGTAAATTCTGCATGTTTTCTTCTTGTTCAGTCCACATCTTACTTTGATAACTAACTTAATGTAGTCTCAGATATGTTTCTTCTTAGGTTATGGAGTACCAAGTGTAGTAAACCATTAGCAATAAATAGTAGGGCTGCCCTTCGATTAAACACATTTATCGCGATTAATCTTGCTATAAAACAATTAATCACAATTTAAAAATGTAATCGCATTGTGATTCATCGTGATTAAATTTTTAATGGCGATTAATTTTTAAATCCAATGATTAATTATATTAAAATTTAAGTATGTAATTAATTAATTAGCTAATTAATTATTACATTTATAAATGCAAATAATGGAGTTCATGCATGCAACTTAATTATTGTTAAGGGAAAGTACCTTAACTTTATTTGATTGTTTGGTAGCTTTTAATTGCATAGTTTTCAAATTTCAACTGTTGTCAAAGTAGCTGTAAGTCGTGTTGATAAAACTATTCTAAAATAATTATAGTTATTAAAAATTTACCCCCAAAACAGTTCAATTGGTTTGGACAGATGACAGTTATAATTATAGCCCCAACTGGGAACTTATTTAAGCAACCAGAGAACCCCTTCCCCTGGCGTCTCTATTTCCTCTGAAGAGCAGAACTTATGGCCGAATTCGACCATAAATCTGACCATATACCAGATTATCTTGTTTCACGAGAGATGAAAGAAATTTTCTTGTTTTGCGGCACTGCATAAAGTGATGATGCATTAATTTTATTAACGCGCTAAAGCAAGCGTTTATTTGTTAATCGGCGTTAATGTTTTGCGTTTATGCACGTTAAAGGGCAGCCCTAATAAATGGTTTCAAGTTTTTTGTGTAATAGATGATGATAAAAGATAAATGATGAAGCTTATAGATTATAAGCTGCTTATAGATTAGCATAGATACGCACAGCACATGGACGAGACTGTGTAGTGGAATATAATGTTATACACCGATTAGAGGCATGCGACTGTGAATCTTTGTAAACGTGCATGTGCTTCATCCTTTTTGCACGTCTTGCTGTCAACAGTGTTGCAATTAATAAAAGCATACGATCAATTTGTACGCTCTTCTGTGTGTTCTAATATTATTGTAAATTATCACATAGTTTTAAAGCAACAATTTATTTCTTGTCCTTCAAATAAAATGCCAAACAGTTATGTAAATTGTGATTTTATAAATTTCTGCAACATAGGGCATGGTTAATTACATCAATTTCAGACAGGAGGACTTGAACAAATTTGGTACACGATGCAGACTAAAGCCTGCTATAATAAATAGGCCTGACGACTAGCGACCTCTGCGTTTGTGGCATTATAATCTTGTACATATAAATCTATTGTTACAATAATAATAAATTATAACCACGTGTCGTCTTCTTAACTACTATGGATCTTTGTCTATCTCAATCTCCTGCTGTAAACTTTTATCTTCTCATTCTTTGAGAGCTTTCTCATCCAACCACGTCAATCTTTGTCTACTGAAGGCTTATTATATATAATAGCTGTATTATAGTCATTACATGCTAATTAATTACAGTATGTAACAACAAAAACCAGACGGACTTTGATGAAAGCGGGGAAGTCATTGTTAATCAACTGCACGGTACAAAAGATAAATTCACAATATTGCAACAATAGGTACGCACGAAAAGAACTATTTCTCGCCTGTAACACGGAGAACAATCTTTACAGAACACGTTGCAATCTGTACAGACAACAAGAGCAGCTAATAATAATACTTCTACGATTCCTGATCCGTTTCTCTTACACAAGTCTTGCGTCGACAACAAACGATTAAGCAGAGATCTCAAAACCATCATCACGTTACTACGGCAACAACAGCTTGCAGACAATGACTTGCGAAAGTTCTGCATCCAGCAGAACAAACATGCGGAACAATGCGTCGAAACAACATAATAGTACATAAGGCATAATATGCATAACTATAGGGCACTAGCAGTAACATAGTAAACAATATGCTTTAGACAACAATAGTATGATCAGAACATAATTCCTACCGATACTCATTAAACAAAAAAAACAAAACCTACGGAAATTGGTAATATGGTAATTAGAATATTATCTTAACTACACATTGGTGCAGAAATTCAGACAAAAAATCATTATAGAATATTGAAACAATTTCTTTCAACTTTATTATGCTCGCGATGCAAATATAAAAACAATAGTTTATTACACCTAGAAATACTTTCCAACCAAATATATTCAACTACTGTAATTAATACAGAAATTAGTAATGGCTCCAAAAGAAAGAAGTAAAATTCTGTGGTATCTCGATTTGTAACAAAATTGAAATGTACATTCTTGCAGCTTAATAACAGAATAAATAGCCAAAAGAACAAACAATAATTTATAACAATAGCTTTCCGCCCGAGCGGATATTCACAAATTTATCGGATGTCCTACATACGTCACGGATCATTCAAAGATCCGACAGAATACACGAGAAGCGTACAAGGTACACGAGCGCATTAGGCGAACTGTAGTCTACGCAAGAATGTAACACAGTTCTTCATCCATAGCACCAACACGCGACGATACTTTACAAACAACATGACACTACAGATGAACTAATGAGCATCATCAGACCAGCCCTGGTCTGAGCTGGTTCCAGGCCTCGGAGCTGCGAGGTTTCATACCTTGCAGCAGCTAGGTTCCAGGCCTTGCAGCAGCTAGGTTCTAGGCCTTGCAGCAGCTAGGTTCCAGGCCTCGGAGCTGCGAGGTTTCATACCTTGCAGCAGCTAGGTTCCAGGCCGTGCAGCAGCTAGATTCAAGGCCTTGCAGCAGCTAGGTTCCAGGTCTTGCAGCTGCTAGGTTCCAGACCTTGCAGCAGCTAGATTCAAGGCCTTGCAGCAGCTAGGATCCAAGATGTAGTGCAGTTATCTTCCAGACCGTAGAGCAGCTAAACCATGGCCATGGAGCAATAGAAGATTTGAAGGAATAGATGAATGAGAATGTTTGCTGAAGAAATGCCAACAAGAAATGCACCATACAAGGATGTCGTATAACATTGCACGCATTTCTGTAGCTCTAAACAGGTCTTGTAGTATCTAAAGCAATAACACAAATAACATCATTTAAAGAAAGCAAGACCACAAAGTAGACAAACAATAGTCATGCATGATACAGACAGCTCAAGAGCTCGACAAGAAAATCAAATTAGCTTACGACCATAAGCCTTTGAATTTGCTCTATCCCCAGGGATAGAGCTGTGGCACAGCACATTCAAATTAATCAATATATTGATACATGACGATACTATGACAAATGGAAAGCGTGTAGATGGGGTATCACTTATCCCTTGGCCTCGCCTGGGAGGCTACGCGTGTAAACACGCTGGCTCCATCCCATGGCTGCGATTTGGCATAAAGAGTTTCTTCGACTGCCATTAACACTGAAGCCAACGTCAAGCATTTAAAATCAAGCTCAGTTGAGGTGTTTTTATTATATTTGAAGTTTATAAATATGTGACCACTCTTAATAAATATCCACTCGGCACATTTCATTATGCGAATACACATTTACAATATTACTGCTAACAGATAATCACCAGAATTTAAAAAGAATTTTTGTCGAATAGATACATTAAGAATAAAAAATCGATTTGAAAAAAACGTTATGGAGGAACATAATGATATTACACATTATGAGCTTCAATTTGAATACATTTTAAAGAGTTTCTCTATTTTTCGTGTAACATGCTCAGCTTGGTAGCGATTAAACACAGAAATACGAGGCAATCTGTAGTCTGTCACACTGCTTAATTGGAATGAATAACATTAACATAGCTGTGCGGCGTGCGTATATCATGCATTATTCATCATTTAAACTCTACACGTCCTGTTCATAATGAGTTAGACGTCACCAAAACGTCCTTCATCACATAGAGAAACAGACTCGTCAGAACACACTGGAGTCAATTAACAAACAACTGCATCTGTATCACATTGCAATTCTGGATATAATCCGGTTTGTAGATCATGCGCACTGAAACGTTGAAGCAGTCAACTCTTGTTGTACAACCAGAGTATACTGCGGTCGCAACTCCTTTGTGTCGATGCCAAACAAATGTTGACACACGAAGAGGTTAAATGTTGCTGACGTGTTGTAACATAAAGAGCAAAACTGTTGTATAGAACCTACCACATATTACACTGCAGGTTTGTCCCCAGTCGCTTCACTCTTCTCGCGCGCAGGAACGTCTTTCGGCGCGACCGACGTGCCGTCTCCTCCGCAGTTCTGCCCCTCACTAGAGACCGCCACCGACGACCTAGCCGAGTCCAGTTGAGCCTTCACGTCATCATCCACCACACTCCGTGGAACGGGCTCTTCAGCCTGACCGCTCGACCCTGCCGACACACTTCCATCGCTTCCACCCTCCGAGGATGACGTAGCCTCAGAACTTCCAGCCTGAGAGCTGAGGCTCGCACTGGCTGCATCACTTCCACGTGAGTCAGCGTCGCTCCAGGTCGTGCCCGGCGTCGTGGAGAAGGAATGCTGAACAACTCGCTTGACATCGGCGTCCGAATCATTGGCCAGAGCATTGATGGCTGCGTAAAGTTCTTGCCGGTGTGGATTCAGCTCGCTGTAGAAATAATCTGCAAATGGTAACAGTTGAAATTTAGATTAAACAAGACGACTGCTATCAGCTTGGAGATCATCATCATCATTCATCATAATCAATGTCCGGTGTCTTTTTGCCAAGAAGGGTTAGACTTTTCCAACATAGGATCTTTTCCAGAAATCATGGACACATGTCTGATATCAACAGCAATCTGTTCATATATGATCGTACACACAAAGCCCTTCTAATAATTAATACTGCCTACGATTACTTCAGCATAAATTTCACAAGAACCCAATACCAGTCATTAATGAATAGTCGAGTTCACTGGAATTAATAAAATCTCTATTTAAAAGAATCAGAGCTCACAAAGTAATGGGAACATAAATTGTTAACAAGACGTGGAAACATAACGCCGTCACTATTATAATACTTGCTTTCAATAGTTACTGATCCTACTCGAGCCGATACTTAAGAAGTAAATCCGATGGCATCGGCAGCATCACTGCTACTCAATACCAATAATTCTCGCCTGCAGTAGCTTCATTACGCTAAATCTTGCACTAAGAAGCTGTACAGTCGTTCCAAAACTCTGACGCTTTTATCTTTCATATTTTGATAAATCAAATTTGACTTTCCATTTGAGTCAAGTTCATGCAGAGAAAAGAAGACTGCGTGTTGACAATAGACTGACCGTATTTCCTCGCTTGAATGACGAGAGTCCTTGCAACACTAATGCGCACGTTTGGCACCGGGTCGGACTTGAGCGGCAGTAGCAGCGGCATCAACTCGTCACAGAACCGTGCGGCGCTCACAGACTCCTCCTCAAGCACACTGCTGCACAGCTGCGCGAATCTGCACACACACACGTAAACACAACACTACAGTCACAGAAATATACAGCAACAGGATTACGCAAAACTAGCATAGTAGCGTGCACATTACCGAGATTGGTTAAGTCTTAGACCACCAAGACAGTATTTGTGATACCCACTTCTGCGCTACACGGGGCACATGTGGACTGGACTCTCAACTCTCTTGTGTAGCAAGGTCGCAACACTGGTCTGCGACACTGGTCGCAGTTGAATCGTCATCGTAGCCCTATGCAGTCATTAATATCAAGTACAACTGTATTGTAGTGTTGAGCAACTAGCTTCGCCGATAGTCCTTACATTCTAGGCTCTACGATCATACGATTCTACAAATCTCAGGAAAGATTTAATCAGAATGTCTTAGCACACTAATTTTCAAGCTTTTATGAATGATGTAATTAATAATTTCATGCAATAAGCAATTGAAAACATCAGTTAGTGGGCACCAGTTGCATGTTGGCCCTGGACTTCAACCTGCAAAGAACATGCGCAAAGAACATGTGTAAAGAACAAAGAACATGTGTAAAGAACAAAGAACATGTGTAAAGAACAAAGAACATGTGTAAAGAACATGCGCAGCACCTGGCATGCCTTGCAAAGAACATGCGCAGCACTTGGCATGCCTGCAATCAACTTCTGCAGTAACTCTAGTTTTAAACTAGAAACAAACCTGATGTAGTAGTGCCAAGTTCCATTTAAGAGACACACTATGCACCTCAAATAATCCAATGTTTAAAATTTATCTGATAGAATACAATAACACAAAACAGGACCATCTCACACAGACCCATTCAATAGGGTCAGTATCATACTGAAATACATCGACACAGCAGCAGCAGGCGATAATAAATGCACTTACATTTGCCGCCGAGCCCAAACTTTGGATTCTGCAAAGATCTGAACAAGCTTTGTGAGAAATGTTGTCCAGTGCTGTCGGCAGACTTCCGGTGACAGCTGCTTCAGGATACCGCTCAGCTGAAACAGGCATGCAATCACAATGCAATAGAAGTACATACAATCGCAATTCTGCGGGAAATGAACAAAGCGTATAAACAATCACAAGTAAAGACGCTGAAGAAAATGCATTCGAGGTACACGCAATATGCAAGCCACTAGTATCAAATGTGACGTGCACATAATCCATACCAATGTTATCAGTAATATGTCTTAAGCTCTTTACTGCATAAATTATTACCATTATCGGTAAGAGGTAATTTCACATACTCTTCAACTTCAATTATAGAGACTAACTGTGAATTAGCTCTCTGCTGACTACCAATGGTAAAAGTCAAACGTACGGAGTTAGATTATAATTATCACTCACAGTTAATGACAGCTATCAAAGGTAAAGATGCCCAATATTAATAAACGCAAGTGATACGCACAACTGGCATTGAAGCTAGTCGGACTTGAGCAACCTTGTCGCCAGCCAACTGTAGAGCGATCGGTGACAGATGCTCCAGGACATCAGTCGGGGAGTAGAGTTCCAGCAACGGTTCAACCTGCCTACAAACAAGCACCAATCAAACGTGTTCTCAATATCTTCACTCAAGTAGAACAATGCCTACACATTTAAAACCATTTAACCGAAAACAAACAACAATAATTCAACTACAAACTTAGACATAGATAGATACTAGCATTCGGAAATTTTTAAACGTGCTAGCTCATACATAACGGTGAACTTGCATTTAAACGTACTAGCCCATACATAACGGTGAACTTGCATTTAAACGTGCTAGCTCATACATAACGGTGAACTTGCATTTAAACGTGCTAGCTCATACATAACGGTGAACTTGCATTTCTTCGGCTAGCTGCAAGATAACATTTTATTATTATGATTTAATAGTGACTCGAACAAAAATCTAGTTTTTTGGCGATTTGTAGCATGGTTTGGAGCAAACTGTAATAACAGTAGTACGAAGAGTGAAGGATTGTCAGGAAGGAAGTAGCAGTTCTAATTAAATTTAAACAAATAGCCAAAATAATGCTTGACTTAAGCATATACTTAGTGGAATTTATAGATATGAGTTACTTTCAATGATAGTTAGCTACATTATATTTATAGCAAAATAAATTAATTTAAATATTAAATTTATAGAAAGTTGCTAATATTCTATTATTTGTCACTTACTCTGCTAGGTCCTTACGAAAGCGCCAGTTTCTGCTGTTGTCCGTCGTCAGGAACTCGTGAATCTTAGGCAGATACATGCGACGCATTTCTGGTCGTAGCAACTATACATAGCAACCAATCACAGCACTGCTACTACGCATTACAAGCAGTCACAAAGTAGCAACTATACATAGCAACCAATCACAGCGCTGCTACCATACATTACAACCAGTCATAGAGTAGCAACTATACATAGCAACCAATCACAGCGCTGCTACTACACATTACAAGCAGTCACAAAGTAGCAACTATACATAGCAACCTATCACAGTATTGCTACTACACATTAGAATGATCACAATGCTGCAATTGGCAAATGATCATAACAATCATTCATAAAACAATGTTTCAAATAATGACATAATTCTCAGCGTTGCCATCAAATTTACTCGTAGTTTTATAATCATCAGACCCATACAACGACGCACACTTAAGCTCCTTTCAGATCGATTCTGATCTCCAATGAAGCACCTACATCTACAACCCTAACTTTAATGATACAAAGATTATGAAGAAGTAATAGATGTAGCCACTTGTAGAATATGGCAACAAAGATGAACTCTGTTATGATCGTATCTTTGCAGACAAATTTCTATACATTTCAAACTATAATGTGACATCGAAGTCAATTTGGCATACCACTATACTTTAGGAGACAGTAATAAATGTAATACACCATTATTGTCAAGACCAATAGCTATAGTCAAAAGAAAAATGTTAGAAAAATAAAGTGATACAGATAAAGCTTGACTGTAATTACCTTGAGGAAATCAGCGAGATGCTTGAGAACTCCAATGCGTACTTCATCAAGGTCCTTGAGGAACTCATCAAAGACAGGAATGAGGTCCGAACAGGTGATGGTGTCTCCGAGAATGAGAGCAAGTTCATGCAGAGAGAAAGCAAGCGTCCGCCGGACCTTCCACTGAAATGCAACCACTCTCAACATCAGTCCATGATTCACACACACGCAAAGCTCACTGATGCAGTACAGAAGTTTTATTTATATATATATAAGTTTACGACCGTGTAACTAATGACTGTATTCCATGAAACAATGAAGTCACTGTCTGACCAAGGAAAATTTCATGCGATGGCGCATGACATTGCCACTGATCACATGAAAATATACGTTCAGATATAATTCAGTTTCCTTTTCGAACAGATCACGGTTTACGCAAGACTCTGATCGAAATTCAGCACTTCTAGGTGGGAATATTCCAATTGAAATGCAGATCTGCCTATCATAGAGATAGACCTATGACAGAGATACACGAGTATTAGGGCATACATGTAAATAACATACATGCATATCTTTGGCCAATGTTTCACATACCTGCATATCTTTGACCAACGTTTCACACAGGCCTACCTGCATATCTTTGACCAACGTTTCACACAGGCCTACCTGCATATCTTTGACCAACGTTTCACAAACCTGCACATCTTTGACCAATGTTTCACATACCTGCATATCTTTGGCCAATGTTTCACATACCCGC